>JAULCE010009237.1:0-14281 GCA_032359355.1 Macoma nasuta | reverse complement strand
GAAGATTTTCGTTAGAACTATAGAAAGAAATACGTTTTTCTATAATATTAAAAGTTCATTTGTAATTTACTGCTCTGGATTACTCAGTTTTGTCAATTGAATATATTTGTGATGTCTTTAAATCTTAGGCCACACAATAGTATTTTTAGATGTAACCATTAGGCCACTTAAAATGCTCGTATTATGAAGGAGCAGTCTGATCAGAATTCACCAATTGGCTCTACTTTGAACACATCATTTTATAGCCAAACTGGCTTGCCCTTCTTTTTTATTTAATAATTAATTATTATAGGTGTACGAACCCTGATCAGACATATCCTGTAGGAGCTCTGGTTTGTATCTACACTGTTTCCAAAATAAGTGAAATAATAATCTGGGCCACCGTCTTGAAAAGGGGCGCTTACGGCACAGTGAACTGTATAACTGCGCTATTGATTTAGCGTCTTAGTTGTTTTGATCTTGTTTAACTTGTTGTATTTCGACTCTAATCTCTACAAGTGGTGTAGACCCTGACCGGATGGATGCCGCATCAACATCTCATCTTCGCATCAAGGTCTACACAGTTTGCAATGATATAAGAGCCCTTTTCCAACACGAATAAATATATATATATACATATATATAGGAATAACTGGTTATTTTTTAAAAACTTGTTCTGTGTGTTTTGTGGATCACATGCTGAGTAATCTGATCAAAATTCAAGCGTGTTGGCTTTCAGATATAACTTTGTCCAAGAGTAGCAGGCTAAGGGCTCATATGTAAAATCTACAGGTACAAATTATGCATGCCAATGGCGAACCCGTAGCAGCTGGCATGGCTAACGTGAAAATGACGGATACTGGGACAAACAAGGTGAAGGAAGAAGAAATAAATATAGAGGAAGGTCGAGTTTTTGCTTCCTTCCAGACCACTCAGCAGGCCAGAAGCTCTCCACTTAAGTTTCAGGTAACCCAAGCATATTGATGATTCTTAAGATATCAGTGAAGCCGGATGTTTATGGGGGGAAAATATCCTTTGGACCCGGGGATCGAGCCCGGGTTCTTGGGGTCTTAGTGAAGTACTCCACCAACATCGCCATGAAAGCATGCCTGTACAACGGTCGTACAAATGGTGATAACCTACACACTTTGACAAAAGTCCTTGGCTTGCATTCACTTAACTTCTATATCTCAGATTTTGCTCAAGGTCAAACTATCAGCTTTGAATTTTGTCCATGATTTCATTGACACTGCATGTATTTCTTACTGCCAGCAAACAATGGCATTTCTTCACTGAATGCCTTAAATTTAGTGTAGTGGCAATAAATCAAGGATATGATGTAAAAATATGAGCTTCAGCTAAATTTCCGGATGATATATTTGTTAAAGCAAAATCTTGGACTTAAAAATACCTTTCTCTGAAAGGCAGTTAAACAGCCCTAGTCCCTGTTTTACCAAAGTTTTTCGAACTGTGATTTTATTCAAACTCAAAGTGTGACTCAACTTTTCTGACATAGCTTCATCTCCACTTCCATTACATTGTACTGCCTGTAGAGATTGGAAATTTTCTAAACTATTCAATGAGATCCAAATTTAACGTTTGAGCTTTAGCAAACTGTGATTTCTAGTAAAATCTATGCAAGATTCAAATATCGAGATTTGAGTATCAGCTTTAAGACACATCAAGGTAACTAAAACAAGAGCCTGGAAGCAGTATTTCGTCGTGAATCCAGAGTAGGGGTAACATTTTTTTTATAAAAATAAATGCTTAATTTAAATTGATAAAGTATCTTCATGATGGTTCCCCTATGTTCGAGCTTTTTGACAAACAGTGAGGTTCTGGAGCAGGGGATATGACTACTATGTGCGTCAAACACTTTTGAGACAGATCAGATGACAAGTTACTAGATGGCAGGTCTGGTTTCAAACTGCTGTTAGAGAAGAAATACTGTTTCTACTACTTATTTCAAGGTTGAGGTCGACGGCGATAATAGCACAGAATTTATAGTCAATCCTTACCGTGGAGTCAACCAGGTCCAAATCGAGATGGTCACTGTGGTAAGTAAATGCTTTTAAGTCTTTGTCGTGTTATATAGTATTCAAATTACCATATTTTATAGTATTCATTCAAGGGTTAGTAACCAGAAGCATTCTTTAAGCCAACGATTGTTGTCTTTACATCGCGTTGTTATTTGTCCCTAACTTGAAACACGATATCTACGATTTCGTTGCGAAAATGTCGCTATTTCACCACAGCCTCAGAGTAGTCGTTAGACGTTCGTTACACAAAACTATCTCAGAAGAAGGGGTTTTAGCATGTTTTTAGCAAACTGTGAATTATAGCATTTTAGCATTGGATCACAATGTCATATACTTTAACCGAAGC
The DNA here is from genome assembly GCA_032359355.1 of Macoma nasuta. Classification (NCBI taxonomy): domain Eukaryota; kingdom Metazoa; phylum Mollusca; class Bivalvia; order Cardiida; family Tellinidae; genus Macoma; species Macoma nasuta. Next base: position 11,917 of record JAULCE010009237.1, on the reverse strand, counting down.
AGTGGTGAATGCATGTGTGTCAAACATATTGGATTCATATCAGATGCCAAGTTACTCCGAATTTAATTTCGTTCCAAGCTGTAAAACAATATTTCTCAGTTCCCTCAGTTCTAGAAATATAATATCCAAACAAGCATTTAGACATTTATCACAATATACAATATAGTAAATGTTATAATATCAATATAACATTCAAATCCAAAATTTTACATACTTCATACAAAGCATGCATTATAATGTGACCTCCGACATCTAGCTCTTCTGAATCACCAATTTGTCATGCTTTAACAGCCAAATTTACACACACCTGTGTTGTACGTTTTTTCCCTCTCAAACTTGACCTTGACACCACTGCTAGGTCTAGACTAGTTTCTAAACAAAACAAGACCCTTATTGCATTCAAGTTAATATCTTGCACTAAATCTGAACACTGGTTATTTATTCATTGAACCTTAAACTTTATTGATGATGATGCTAAGGTTAAGAGCAGTTGATCTTCACATGTGCTGTTTAAAGTATGACGCTCACTAAGTCTTATAATGGCACACTGAAATATCCCAAAACCTACAGTAGAGAAGTAGGTATGACTTCGAAATATTTGTAATAAGCATAACAGGTCTGAACCAACAGAAACTTACTTCCAGCTGCAGCTTTTGAAAAAAAGAAACATCATAAGCACTTGCCAGATGAAATTATCTGCCTAATCTGAAACTTAGATGCTAGTATTAATTGATAAGATCGATCTAAAAATCATATTTACTCGTATATTGTTCATTAGTGCACTGTCCATGTTTTAGCACCAATGGTTAAGGACAAAGTGCACCAAAACCAGTTTTCCCCTGTTCTGCACCTATTTCACTGTTTGTTACACTGTTCATCCATGCACCACCAGGGTGACCATAGCTGGACAATGAAACATCCGTGGGCTTGGCAGATACTCGCATTTATGCGTACTACGAGAGAAACCATGATGAAATTTGCAAACAGCTTGGATCCCAACGAGACGCCGTGTGATACGGCGTCTCATTGTGATCCATGCTGCTTGGCATTCTAACACAATGGTTAACGAGAATATTTATAGAACCCGGAAAAATCCGGAGAATTGGCCGGACTGCACCACTCACCCTCCATTATTGTACGTCCATACATGAATCGACCTGCATCACTACTGGTCCTCGTACCAGCACAGATAGGCAATGCCACCGTACGTCCTCGTGAAAAAACAACTACTGTCGTCATGCGTGTCTAACTCTACCCGCTTGACCACACCGTGGCACGGCTTTTTCTTGTCCCTAATGTCTTAAACCCCAAAGGCGCCAAATGTAGCTTGAAGAGTTTTACGGGATTGTTTTTAGACTAAGATAGTTCTGGTTAATTTCATCGGCTATTAGCGCCTCAGCTATGGAAATATAATATCAAAACAAGCATTTAGACAAATGTACATACTTCCAAGTAAATATTAAGTAAATGCAATATATCGTTGAGAGTTATACTCCGAACTCACCAATTATTTGGGCATATAGCCTACATCTACGTCCTTAGCACTTTCTCTTTTTTATGTGTTTAACTGCAAAGAACAAAATTGGTATTAATTGGTAATAATAAATATGTCAGAATTGTTAAAAGTTATAAGAATAAAGCAAGCGTTAGGCTATGACAATATATTTCTAAGTATGAAAATTAATGAAGCTAACTATAAATTAGAGCTTAAAGTCAAATTTTGAACTAAATTAATAAACTGCAAATGTCTCTTTAGATACATTAAACCAGTTCTTCATGAACTTTATTTAAAACAAGGTTAAGTAAAAATACTGAAACCAACGAAAATAATAACTCGCATATAATTTCCAAGGCGAGGCCCCAAATCAAGTGTCACTTCCTGAGGCTTTACTAAGAATGACCACACCTTGGCACGTATGACCACTTATCCTAAGTGGCAAGCTGGTGACCCTCCCGTGATTCAATACTACAGGTTCAAACAGATAAGCTAATGGAGATATTCCTCTGCAAATAAACACCAAATATACAGAAACAAACAAACGATTTGCTCCCTTAAAATATCAACCCTGCTTCTTAATTATCGCATAAGCGAGATATTGGAAAACAAATGGTGATCAGACAATCCATATAAAGGCCTTGATTTTGTTGAACTCACTCTATGCAACAAAATAATCCCAACGGCGCATGGCATAACTCACAAAATTGTTTAATTGCAGAAAGGCAGGCCTCAGCTACGAATACTTGGAAATGCCCAAGGAGCTGTGAGGTATACTGGAATAATAATGATGGTAAGTTTGCCTCACCTGGTTTACACAACATAAAAAAACTAAGATCCTGCTCAAGCTAAAACGTTATACTTAAGATATCATCCTGAATGATATTGTCACTGCTCTGACGTTTTCGTTGGCAGTATTTACAAAACATAAGGAATCTTCTATTGATGACATTGTGAGCTTTAGAAAAATGTGCTTGAGACGATTAGCGAAAATAACACTGGAGCTTCCCTTCAAAACCCGTTCAATTTTAAGGTGTCACTTAATTTTAAATTGCAGTATTTTTTGTGTTAGCTCACCTGAATATGTTCTGGTGAGCTAAAATGATTGCTCTCCGTCCGGAATCCCTTATTCGTCGTAATTCTTTGGGTGTATGTTGTTTGTCGTGCGTCCTTTGTCCACTCTTTATATAAATACATCTTAGCGTTGTGGAGAAGTCGGCCAGGGGTCACCATTTATATACACTGTTCGTCTATAAGGCTGATAATAGGACAAGTGTGAGGTCGGATGCCCCAAAACCGGTTCAAACCCCCCAGTAGCAATTCTGCAGCTGACTGTTCCAAGTCAGTACTCCTTTTTTCATCCTTACTTTATGTCTGTTATATGTGTTCTTGTATGTCTTACTTGTTTGTGTTTGTAATTGTATGGGGGAGTATAATTATATAAAACGATTCCTAACACATTTTGATCTACATTATAATTATTTATTCAATGGCAGCTGAGCTTCAATTTTTCTTCTTAGTTTTACCTTTTTTTTAATTTTCAGTCATAAAATTATTTGTTATCTTTAATTGTCCTTATTTCACCCTAAATTTGTACCAGTATGATTGTTATATTATTTAGCGTTACCATTTATGTGCTTTCCATGAGTAACGACTCTTCTTCGCTGATATTTAAGCAAGTTTGATTTGGTACCGATATGATAAATAACTAGTATGATGGTAATGTCGGTTTAGAAGTAGCATTTTGCTGTTTTAGCGACTTGTACATTACATTCTTAGCTAATTCATTTAACGTGCTCACACAGGGTAAATTGGCTTTTAGATGTGGATATTGTAACGTGTATTTGACATAGCTTGCATGATCTATTTTCTACTTTCATAAAACCACTGGATGGTACTGTAGAGAACCCAATTTGGCTAAGACACTCCTTTGGTGGTCCACTTTCAAATTTGTTCAAAGAATTCCATTCAATAAAAACTTCAGGTTGTAATGGCAACAAAAGTGAATAACTTAAAACATATTATTCTCATTAGCCATTGGTGCAATGTCAAATAATTTCATGGAAAAGATATTTAAGTGATATTCTACCATAGAATGATGATATTTCAACGAAAAGAAGCCGGGGCCTTGTTTTCATTATGGGGCGAATAGATTATTTCATATATCCCATTCTGAATTCCGATGGTCCGATTTCAAATTAATTTTACTAAAGTGATAAATGGCTGGAACACTGACCGGTGACATTACAAAATCATGGACACCCAGTTGGGGCAAGTTTTCCTTACATGGCTGTATAGCAAAACTTTGAAAATTTTCTGCTTTCAAACCACTCATTCAATGTCAAATTAATTTCACATAATACTGGTCCTCTACCAAAGTTGGTTAAGATATTATCATGGGTGCAATAACATGGCCGCCAGGGGTCGATCAAGGTTTGATTTATGGTTATACAGAAAACTGTAAACATCTTCTCAAATACTACTTGTTTGATTTTCTTCAAAATGATTCATGGATGACTCTCCCTCAATACTATTCAAAATTAATTTTCAATGGTTATTTTGTAACCTTTTTTATCAGGTGAGCGAATTTGAAATTGGCATTGTCTCTTTGCCTAGATTTATTTAATTAGACACTTAAAAGTCAACCAAAATGGAAAGTGTATGACACCCAAAAGTTATGTGCATACGATAAGGGTCAAGGCCACAAGGGACGGACACACTTTGGGAGCATAATGTTTTTTGTCCTCAAAGTGTTAGACCTCAATAAGGGTTACGACATGAAGAAGGTTATATAAACCCTTTACTAAATAAGTACCTCTTTTGACGCCTGTGTAGTAAGACTTTTGTAAAAAAAGTAGAGAAGAAGAGCATTGGCTCATGGTGAAAAAGTATTACTCAATTATCCATTATATTTTTAAAGCCAATCTATATTGACATTTTCCTTTATCATAAGTAATCTTTTTATTCATCATTGTGTATGAGTCTAAAATAGAATATATATGACATGTTTTGTAGATAATTTCACGGGGAAATGTTATTTGGTCAAAGTTCTACCCTGTCTCCCAAGAAATTCATGAAAATTTGGATGGCAGTCTCATGAAGAAACTTTCTCCGAGTGCACGAGCAGTTGTGTTCTACGTCAATACGCAGGACGATGAAGTCATCAGTGACAGCGTCCAGTTTCAGACAAAACCTACCTGCCAGGGTAAAGGGGTAAGAATTTAAATGCATTGTATATAACCACAGGGCTACAGCATGATAAACAATGGTCAATCATGGTCAGTCTTGTGTCCTGGGCTGACCACGGTTGACCATATCAGTATGGCCATGGTTGACTATCGTCAAAACTCTGTCAAATATTTCTAAACATGGTTAAACCATGGATGTAGATGGTTGAGCTTCACAGGGTCGCTGCAGTGAGTTTCCTGTTTTTTGACAACATTTAGAGTGATACGAAACTTGTTTGTTGATAAAATAATGCCTAGTTTATAATGATTTGAATTAAAAGTATAGGGTAACCAGATTTATAACAAAACATTTGTTTTCTTTATTGTACTCCGTCCTGCGGCAAGGGTGACCATACTTTAATATAAAGCAAAGACATAAAGTCCAATTATCAGTTTGTCTAAACATTATTTGATTGGCAACACCTTAGATTTGAATAAATAAAAATAACTGTTGGTCAAAATTGCAGCTATAGATTAAATACCAAGAAAAGGTATGTCAAGAAAATGTTTTAAGTTGAAACAAAGTTTAGAATCACATTAATTTTAAAAAATCATTCCTACATACATCTGAGCAGCATTGGTATCGTGAACATTGGTCACCTGTTATCAAATCAAAATTATGGCTCAAGGTGTGTCTTCTTCTGCTACATGCGACATACACTTTTTTAATAGAGACATTACATACAAAGTAGAGTCTGACTTGGAGCATAAATTTCACTGATAAAATTATGATACCATTTAGCGACCGAAGTGGGATAACGTATTTTGTTTTTGGAAACAATGTGTATGCAGATCAGCGCCGATACGAGAAAAAGAATATTTCTACTCTGTGATCCACATTTCAGAAATTTTCCTCTACCATAACACCCGGAAAGCAGTAAAGGCCCTGATTAGAGGCTGAATCGACTATATGACCGCTTACAGTGTTTGCCAAGCCACATTTTTTTAATATGACATTTGTTTTATGTTTACTTGAAATCAATCGTCTTTAAAGCAAGACTTCGACTTATACGAGATGAGGAAGTTTAATTGTGTACCCACGTCAGACAGCTTTTTGACAGCGTTGTTTTGATAAAGATCAGCCTCATTGTTTGGTTCGTTTATTTTCGCATGAGTGTTTTCATAATAAACTCGTCTATTTCTTGAGGAAACTAATATGCACTGTCATCTACAATGTGTAGACATTAGCCATATGAGCAGCATTGCTACAGTCTAGATACAAGCCATCTGAACAGCATTGGTTGCTGCATGAGCAGCATTTGTTTTGTCTATAAATAAGACATTTAAACAGCATTGGTATTGCGTAAACATAGCCACCTGAGCAGCATTTGTATTGTTTTGACATAGGCCATCTGAGCAGCATTGGTATTGTGTAGACATTCGTCACTTGAGCAGCATTGGCATTGTGATGACAATAGCTTTCCGAGCACCATTGGGCTGTTTAGACATTAGCTATTTGAGCAGCAATGGTATTGTGCCGACATTAGTCACCTGAGCAGTATTGGTATTATGTAGCAATTCGTAACCTAGGCAGCTTTCGCATTATGTAGACATAAACCACATGTGCAGCATTGGTACTGTGTAGGCATTTGCCACCTTTGCACGTGTATTGTGTACCTATTCGCCAACTAGGCAGCACTGACGATGTGTAGTCATTCGCAACCTAATAAATATTTGTTTTGTGTAGACATTATCCAACTGAGCTGCCTTGGCATTGTGTTGACATTTGCCACCCGAGCAGCATTTTTTTAATGTAGACGTCAGCCATCTGAGACCAATGGAATTGTGTAAACATTATCCATCTGGGAAGCATTTGCATTGTGTATACATTCGCTACTTGATCAAGAATTGGTACTGTGTAGACATGGGTGACTCGGTCAAGAATTGGTGTTATGTAGACATGCGCAACCTTAAAAGCATTGGTATTCTGTCGACATTTACCAACTTGGTAGCATTGACATTGTGTAGCCATTAAAAACCTGGTCAGCATTTGTATTTCGTAGACATTATCAATCTTAGCAGTATTAGTATTGTGTATACATTGGCCATCTGAGCAGTTTAGACATTGTGTATGCATTTGCTTAACCTGGTCCAACATTGGTATTGTGTAGACATTTGTCACCTGATCAAGCGTATTATGTAGACATGACCCATCTTGGCAATATTGGTATTATGTAGGCATTCACCAACTGAGCTACATTAGTATTGTGAATACATTAGCCTCCTTGGCAACATTGGTATTGTGTAGACATTAGCCATCTGAGCAGCATTGGTACGGGGTAGACATCAGCCATAAGAGCAGCATTGGAATTGTGTAGACGATAGCCAAATGAGCGTTGGTATTGCGTAGTCATTTGCAACTGGGCAGCATTGACATTATGTGTACACATAAACCATCTTAGCAGCATTGACCTTGTGTAGATATTATGCACTGAGCAGCATTGGCAATGAGTAAACATAACCCATTTGAGCAGCAATAACATTGTGTTGACATATAACTATCTGAGCAGCATTAGTTTTGTATAGATATTTACTAACTGGACAACCAGTGGTATTGTGTAGGCATGTGCAAGCAGTTCAGCATTGGTATTGAGTAGACAGGAGCCACGTGGGCAACATTGACAGTGTGTAGACCTTAGTCACAAGGGTAACATTGGTTTTGCGTAAACATTAGCCATCTGACCAGCATTTGTATTGGTTGTAATAAACACCAGGCCCCGGTTTCACGAAAAGGCTTAAACCTCTTATTTGGTTCAAATCCATTAACGCGCTCAATAACAAACTCAAATAACAAGCTCAAGTTGATCTGCGTTTCACGAAACATTAACAAGCTCAGTATCAAGCTTAAAGTTGAGCTGATCCCGTTATCCTGAACCTACTCGGTGGCAGGTTTAAGTCAACATTAGCAGGATCAAACATGGCGGTCGAAGAGAAGAAAAGCGTCGATTCGTTTGAAGAAATCGATATTTTGCAGTTGTACGAACGACATAAGACAATGTCGATGTTATTTTATGTGAGATTTAAAGGATAGATATTTATTTTAGTCAGATTGGGATGTTTCTTCATCTGAATTTATTTGCTCATAAACTTATATGTTCGAATATTGACAATTAGCCCTGCCATCCCTGTTCGTGCGGTGTGCTGATCCTATTATGACCCAGTTATGGAGACAATTTATCCTCGTAAATACTAGACCCCGGATAACACGGTTATATTTCATAACGATGTTTTCCAGACTCAGGTTGCGTGTAAAATATGCAAGATAAGTATGCACATTAGCATTTAAATGTACGAAAAGTAAGCTTTTAAACATGTTCATTTTCACCGCGGCGAGAACTTCCCACTGTTGCCAATGTACACAAAACGTTGCTATAACTAGTCACTTCCTACCAAGGGGCGCAACCCACTTGTACAAACAAAGAGGCTTACAACAGGGTATTTAAAAATTATTTTGCATAGATCCTGCAATTTTTATAACTAAGCCAAAAGCCTTATTGTTTTTACATTCACATTTACTTATTATCGGAAATGATACACCGTGCAAACTGTTGTACACATTGCGATTCACCCCCCTCTTTCCATTATAACAGCTCTTAGATAGATCTTTTTTTCAACTGTCTACAGCTTATTGATCTAAATCTATCATTCTATCTTCAGTAGATATTTCTATATATTGGTCATTACTAAAAATATATGAGTCAATATATAGATGTATTGATTAATTTATATTCCTATCAATGACCAAGAATGGGAAAAATGAGTTAGTCCCATCATTTCTAAAGAATTTGCATATACAGATGTATTTATCCTATAAAATAAACACCCAGCCTGAATGTGTCAACTGTCGAAAAAGTTGATTATATTTTTGTAGATTCCGAACATGGTGTAACATTGCAAATTGTGTAGAGCTGGATCAAACTTACTTCAGCCTTATAATACAGAACATTAAGACTTGGGGTAACCGATCTACTGTCAAGATGAATTGGACACTTAAACCTTAATTCCATAGATACACCTTTTGATGCCTTTATAGCAGATTACTATTAAAACATTGTGGGAAATTCATGGAGCTTTTGCTCAGAGTGAGAAAATTCTCCTTTTTATTCCCCCACACAGTGGAGGCATATAGAGTTGCCATTGTCCGTATGTACAACCGTTCACGCATACATCCCAAAGATTTTGTATGATCTAATTCTTGAAAAGTGTTTGTCAGATTCTCACCAAACTTTACACAAATGTTTGTGACCATAATATATTGGTCAAGTTTGACAGCCTATGGACACATTTTCTAGTTTTACAATATTTTCAAGCTTTTCAAAACTGGTGTCTTCTGTTCTTCTTAACAATCTTCCAATTCATCATAGTCTTGTTTTGTGAATGAGTCTATAAATAGCATACAGTAGTAATGGATTAATTAATGGCAAACTGTGAAGTTACACCAGTTCATGCATTTGACGAGCATAAATAAGTGAGATAATGTAAAGATGTTGGCTAATAAAGAGTGTTAACTCATGAATTGTGTTGAAATGAATCTAAGTTATGCCCTAGAAACAAACAATACTGTGTGGATTTCATAGTAAACATAATCCCATATAGTAAATTGTGGGAACTTCACAATGTTGTGTATGGATTAAAAACTTGCTGAGCACTAAATATATATCATAAGACATAGATGTATTTTTAAGACTGGTTTATTTCATATGTTGACAATAAAAAGTTGTTGTTATTTCAAAAAACTGTTTGCATTCTGTGTTCCCATCAATGATCGTGTTACTGAAAAAAAGAAAACAATTTCTTAACACCATGCTTCACTTATCTAAAAAAAAATGGCAAATTGTATATGTAGATCCAGATAAGATGGTTCCTACAGGAGTATTTTCATCAGTATATTTTAGAATGATTGTTTTTATTAATTCAAATATATATTAACCCTTTGCCTTCTATTTGCGACCATGGTGATTATTCAAACAGTTAGGATCCAGATCGCATGCCGAGAAACTCTGATCTGGATCAAAACTGCTTGTCGATCAGGCAATAGGTTCACCAAATATTGAGGAAATCGGACTTTATTTAAAAAATAAAGCAGACGATATTTTAGCAGATGACCATTTTTGTAGCAGGCTAAGGGTTAATAGAAGGATTGTGTATTTTCCAGCAGGCTCAGAGTAATTTTAACACATACTGAATTACATGTATCAAAACCATCACTAATTTTAAACTCAGTCAAATTACTTTGTCACCAACAGTTATAAAACCTAACAAGAGGCCCATGAGGGCCTATGCTCTACTCTACTGGCTTTGTTCTATTGGTCATTTTCAAATCAAAGCATTGAATTGTGGGCAACAAATGGGAAGATGAATAAGCAAAAGTTTGGTGGAGATCGGAGAAGTGGAGTCTATTGTGTTTCACAAACTGTAATAAAAATTTGACAATTTCAAGGGCTATAATCTAATCATGCATAGGTGATTTTTCTTGGTGTCATTATCTTATTATTGTTTAAGTTTGATAAAGATCAGAAAATAAATGGAGACTTATCACATAAACAAGCTGAACTATAGCAATTTTGACATTTTCAAGGGCCATAATCTAGTCATGCATGTGTTGATCAGGCGGATTTTCAAAAAGGAATCTTGCTATCATTGATACCTTACTACTGTATAAGCTTGGTAAAGAGGATACTTTATCACGTAAACAAGCTTTATTAAAGCAAATAGGAGAATTTCAAGGGCCATAATTCATTCATGCATGAGCTGATCTGGCTGTTTTTTTAAAGGAATCTTGCTTTTATTGATATCTCTCACTACTGTATGAGTTTCATGGCGATACAATTAAATCTAAAGACTTTAGAGCATAAACAGTACGTCACACGGACGGACGGAGGGATGCACACATGCAGCATGAAGGACACAGCGTCACGACATAAGCTCTCTTGCCTTTGGCCAGTAGAGCGAAAAACTATAAAAATTCAACTCATTTTAATGTTTTAACCCTTTACTCTATAAGCCATTTTAGACTCATTCACTATGGAAGATTAGAAAGGTTATTTAGGAGAAAGGGAAACACTCATAGTGAATGGCGTTGAAAACATTGTGGAAAATGGGCATTAATTCTTATGAGCAAATGCTCCATTTCCTACAAAGTTTTCAATAGTCATCTGCTACAGCAATACCAAAAGGCGTATCTATGGAGTAAAGGTTTAATAAAATAGCAGAGTGTGACAAGCTATTTTTATGATGAAAATTATGAAAAATTTGGCACAAAAAAGGCCATTTCTGTATTGTATTGACATCACTTTAGGAACTTCATTATGAGCAAATGCTCCATTTCATACAAAGTTTTCAATAGCCATCAGTTAAAGGGCGCTTCTGTGGAGGAAAGGGTTAAACATTGTAAAAGTGTAGACACAGAACAACCTTTGCATCAGGGTCTAAATTATTTGAAACTCCTTTCCCTTCAAAACATTGAAAAGCTGTTTGTATACTGCCTGACCTGAGCTTTGGTTGACCGTTAGTCTTTATACGGATTAAACTTGAACAAATGTTGCATAAAATGTTCACACATTTGATGAAGCCTTAGGCTGAGTGTCTAACAATTGGGTTCCATATCATATTCCAAGTTAATTTCATTCATGTGACTTTTTTAGTCTAACAAGCTTTACTATTCTTTATTGTTTAATTTTGGGACCCACCTTTAAAGAATAACTGATAATTTATCTAAAAAGAAGTAAAAACTATTATTGTTTTAGCTTATAAAATCTTGCATCAAATCTAAACCAAGCTCTTCAATAGATGAATTAAAAGTACATATAGTTTGCATCAACCTGTTCCAAATTGAGCAACAGTTTTAAACTTCTCTGCAAACAGAATATATTCAGTTTACATGATCACAGGGAGACACATCACATCATGGATCTAAACAACTCTGCAAGTGAGTTCATAAGGAATTTAAGCTTTTTTTTCACTTAGCATTTCATGAGAGACACATCTTATTTTAAAACTTAATACAATAATTTACAATGTGAAACTTCAGTTTATAAAATAATTATGAATTGACAAGCTCTGTTGAAGACAATTGAGTGTTTTTTCAATTGAATTGATAAATTCTACCTCCATGTCTAAACAACCTTTTCATACTATGTAATCAGTGAATCAAACACTAGTTCCAAGCTCATGAAAGGAACTATGTTGAGAATAA
>JAULCE010009126.1:0-14284 GCA_032359355.1 Macoma nasuta | reverse complement strand
ATGATATCAACCACAGCATAGTTGTCACAGTTGAATTTAATCTTTTTATTTTTGAATTCATCAGCCCAAATGAATAATGTTACTACAATTGGAAACAGTTCTAAAACTGTAATATCTTTTGTAATTCTCATAGAATGCCATTTATCAGGCCATTTACCATTGCACCAATGACCCTTGAAGTATATCCCAAAACCAAGATTAGTGCCTCCAGCACTATCAGTGAATAGTTCTAGATCCTCATTGGAGACCCAAAAACTATCATGGAATAAGGAAATTCCATTATGGTGCTGAAAAAAGCAGAGCCACATATGTATGTCCTTTTTGATACCCTTATTGATACGTATGTGGTGGTATGGTTTAGTCAAGCCACAAGTTGAGTTAATCAAGCGCCTGCAAAATGGTCTTCCCATGGGAATGGCCCGGCAACAGAAATTTAATACACCAATGAGTGACTGCATCTCTTTTAATGTTGTTTTTGACTTTTCTAACAGTTGTTTTATTTTTTCAACCACAGATTGAATCTTTTCTATTGGAATTTTGACAGTCATATTTATTGAGTTAAGCTCCAAACCAAGAAAAATTAATATTTCTGTTGGCCCTTCAGTTTTTTCTTGTGCTATAGGAATATCTATTTGGTTTGTTGTTGTCCTAAAAATGTTCATGATACTTTCACAAGATTTTGTGCATTTGTCACCCCCAAGAAAATCATCTAAATAGTGAAGCAGACTTCCTGAATTCATTTGTTTTTTTATGCAAAATTCCAGTAATCTTGCAAATCTTTCAAATGTGTTGCAACTGATTGAGGCCCCGAAGGGAAGAGCTTTATCAAAATAGTATTTTTCTTTGTACTTGAACCCAAGCAACTCAAAGTCTTCCTTTCTGACTGGAATAAGTCTAAAAGCATTTTTTAAGTCCATTTTAAAAAGCTTACAGTTTCTTCCCAGCCTTTGAATCATTAAAACTGCCTCGTCAAAACTTGTGTATTGAATGGTGGCCAAGTTTGGATCAATAAAGTCATTAATGGAATGACCCTCAGGGTATGACAGATGATGGATCATACGAAACCGTTTAGCTTTTTGAATGCTCTCCTCTCTCCCTTTTTTGGGGACAAGACCAAGGGGTGAAACTATTAAATTTGTGAATGGTTTTTCTTGGAAAGGGCCTGCAACCCTGCCTTCTGATAACTCAATGTTAATTTTTTCTTCCAAAACGTCTGGATTAGCCATAGCTGAACGCAAGTTTTTTGACTCTCTGCCTATCCTTGGGCCAGAATATTGAAGTGAGAAACCAGAATTAAACCCTTTTACCAAGAAATCGAGCTCAGGAGGATCATAATCTTTGGCATATTTTTTTAGCATGTTGACCTTTATTGGTGTTTTTGCTAAGTTAAACAATTCATTGTTTTGCAGTGCGTCTTGTAATTTACTGCCTACCTCCTCTGCTGAAGTCTCTTCCACGGCCACGAAAATTGTTTCTATTTTGATAGGGACGATCCCTAGGCTTGTAAGGTGCAGGGGCTGAACTATGATTGTTGCTGAAGCAATTTTGTTCTGGGTGAGCACCAGCACATATTGAGCATGCATGCACAAATTTACAATTTGACCACTTGCACACACCAGTATTGAAGTCCCTACAAGTGTATTGAGTCTGTTGAGATTGTGTTTTAGCTGGTGTGTTCACACTGGGGGTTTTAAGCTGCATACACCTCCACCACAAGTCATTATTGATTTGAGACCAAGATGTAGGGTTGTTTGACTGACGATGTCTAAATTGCTCGTCATAGACCTTCCAGCATTCTCCCCCCTGGATTCTGGCGCTTTCACGAATGTTAAATAGGTAATGTAACATCTCATTGGTTTTGTCTGGATGTGCAGCTAAGTAGATTGAGCTATAAATAACGAATGCATCTGTCCACTTATCGATTGTCGTTATTTTGTCTCTGCACTCCCGCTGGCGAGATTCTATTTGACCATCTGCTGAAAGTTTAAGAACGTTGCCAGAGCAAAATTCAGCAAGGTCGACAGCCCCTTTTAGCAAAAGTGCAAGATTTATGTTTTCACCTCGACAGATTTGAATTTTAAGGGATGTTGGGACATGTGATGCCAGATCATCATTAGAACATCTTATGGGGGTTACTTGGTGTGCTATGGTTTGGACATCATTTACCCTAGTCATGCCTGTTTGGAGGGTTGCTGGCCATGAACTTGCAAATTGCAAATTTTGGGAAGTGTCCTGTTGGTTGCCAGTTTCATTTACATATGTATTATTGGGGCCACCACACCCTGTACTTGGGACAATATTTGAAGCCCTTATAATCTCTTCATTTACATCATTTACCCTAGTCATGCCTGTTTGGAGGGTTTCTGGCAATGAACTTGCTAACTGCAAATTTTGGGAAGTTTCCTGTTGGTTGCCAGTTTCATTTACATGTGTAACATTGGGGCCACCACACCCTGTACTTGGGACAATATTTGAAGCCCTTATAATTTCCTCAAAATCAATTATGTTTTGGCATGTGCTTTGTGCCTCACCTGCTGGTGCTTTTTCAGGAATTTCTACAACTGTGTCATCCCCTGTCATCCTCTTTCTCTTTGTACCTCTTCTTGGCATGTTTGTTGGCAATGCAGAAGATTCTCAACGTTGGTTTGATGATAAGAGCTTCAGGATAATTTAGATATAACAACTTCAATTAAATTCACAGCTGTGTCCTAAGAGATGTAGCAGGAAAAGGAAGTAGGATTTGTCCTTGGTTCCCATCCAATGAGAATGCAAGGATTACCAACAGGGAGCTGGAACCAGTCCTTGCTTGATTGGAGGTAGACCAAATGATTGGTTACCAATAAACAAACTAAGCAAATACATTGGCATAAATTCTTGGAAAAATAAATGTCATTATTTTAAATGAAACATAATGAATACTATTTGGTTTTGCTATTTTTTACTCATCCTGTATGAAAGCATTGGATGAAATGGATGGATATCAAAGAGCAAGGAAAATGTCATTTTTTAGTAGTTTTGAAATTATTGTGGAAAATGTAGCATTTGCTCATTATAACCAAATGCTCCATTTTCCACAAGTTTTATGCCCCCACCACTTAAATAGGAGGGGGACATGACTATGCCTTTGTCTGTCTGTCAGTCCAGGCTATTAAACTCGGGCAAGGGGCCATGGGGTGGAACCTAACACAAAAGAATCCTTTCACTTATTTGGTGTAACCCAATTTTCTATTCAGAGCAAGATGCCATTTCCTTTGATCTAAAACAATGGAAATGACCCCTTGCCCGATTTTGTTGGCACGTCCATTCGTTCCTCCATACGTACATGCCGACAAGTTTGTGTCGCGCATAACTCTAAAAGCATTTGTACTACAGACTGAAAACTTCATAGATATATTATTCAGGGTATGAACTTGTGCACCTGGGTATTTTAATCCAACCGAAATTAATATTTACGGAGTTATGGGCCTTTATTTTGTGAAAATAAGGCATGCGAGTGGGGGCATCTGTGTCCTATGGACACATTTTCTAGTTACTCAATAACTTAAGTTGGGAAAGAGGTATAGCAACCAAACTTGGAATATATTTAGCTTATGTAAAGACAAAGATTGGAATTGTATTTGGGGTTATTCGGGTCAAGGTCAAATCACTTGTTGAAAATTATTTTGTTGTTTTTTGTCAATAACTTTAGATCTAGTCAGGAATGAGTTAAAAATTTAATTTTTGTTTCAACTCAATAACTTTAGTTTGGAAGGAGGTATAGAAACAAACTTGGAATAAAGATAGCTTACGTGAAGACAAAGGTAGAGATAGCATATGGGGCTAAATGTGTCAAGGTCAAGGTCACTGTTGCTGAAAATTGGAATTTATTGTCTACTTAATAACTTTAGTTGGAAATGAAGAATAGCAACCAATCTTTGAATCTAGATAGCCTTCATGAATACAAAGGTAGGGATTGCATTTGTGGCTAAACGCGTCAAAATCAATGGCACAGTTGCTAAAAATTGATGTTTTGATTCAACTCAATAAATTTAGTCGGGAATGATATACAACAACCAAACCTGGAACATCTACCGGGTGTAAGTGTTAAACATGTCTTTTTGTTAATGTACATTTACATAAGGTTTTATATCTAAAGACCAAAGGAAGTTGTTTCAATTTTGATATATCGCCATATGTTAATGATGTTATGAATGCACTCGGAAAACTTAACAATTTTAAGATAAAAACCTGCACACTTTATCAACTTAACCTGAGTTCTTTTAAGGACGTACCATTAATAATATTTAACGGGGATAATTTTCAAAAAATTGTGTATTCATCCTACAAGATATATGAAGCTATACACAGGGTTGATAAGTATGAGTAGCCATGGCCGTTTATGATTTATGACAATGGTAAGATCACCACCTTTTAACATTAAAATAGCTAAGTTTACCTTTTTTGTTTACCATCTTTACTTATGCAAAGTATCATTAAGCTGCAACAAATGTATGAATTGTTGTTCATACGCATATTTAAGTTCAAATATGACTGTTTCATGATTATATGATGTACGAATGTTATATTATACATGTTATTGTTTTCTGTACTGTATATATTTTACTTTTGTCTCTGCCATATTTCACTGATATTTTAAATGGCCAAAGGCAAACAAATGTATGTCGATGATGCTAATAAACTCATGTTAAAGGTATGGCGATAGAAGACCAGTTTCAAAATTGACATTAAATTGATTTCCATTGTTAAAATTACCCCTAAATAATTGAACAACGATGCTAAAAACAACGACATATTCAAACATTTGTCCACTCCTGCAAGCAATCTAGTGCGGAAATTTCCCATTTTTTCTAAACAACTCTCGGATAATGCTACATTGATACTACATCTCCCAAAGCTCAAATACTAAAACAATGTTTAAACCTCAATTACGCTAAGAAAGGTGATGTCTTCTCAAATCAATGTCTGTGAATGTTCACCGAAGCTGATACGCGTTTGGAGAAAGGACCAAGCTATTACACTCACTAGTAGCTGAAAATGAAACACATGTGTATCCGAATCAGAATGCACTTCGGTCGGGGTTATTCGCGTGCAATCCCTTGAAAATATGATGTTTTTTATACACCGTTCGGACTAGTTTTTCAACATGACAACTGGTACAGATCTACACTGTCTGAACTGTCTAATGGTTGAAAATCCCACAGCAGCGCTCATATATAATAGCCTAATGTATGCCTTTTTTATTCACTTACATGGTCGAAGTGTCGAGAAACTATCAAGCTTCGGGTTGATGACGTGGTAAAATTATAACGGGAATGTTATGTGCAGTAAGTTGCGCAGAAACATCTCCAGGATACGTCTTTAACACTTTCGTCGCCGTAGTCGCCTAAATGCGCTATGGCAAATAGTGCAGTCCCACATCAGCCGCCGCTTTTCCAAAGCGGCGTCTGATCAGGGACTTCACTTTTTGCAATATGAATAAGTCTTATAATAGAGGTATCGGAAAGTGTAACTTTTGTCTTAAAATATTAGTTTTTCTTTTCGTTAAAATATTTGATCTGAAACTAGTTACAGCAGACAAATTAAAATTTGGTGCCAAAAGGGTTAAACTGTTATCTTATATTAAGCGCAGGTCATGAGAGATGCTTTTTGTCACGATGACAAACACTTATAAACAATAATGCAATATCGACTTTGCTATGATGTTTTATGAATTGTGTAACCATACTAGGCAAAAAGGTAAGTTTGTTTAATGTTTGAGAACATGTGAGTGTTTATTTTAAGCCCTGCTGACTGTAGACAATGTTTTTCACAAATTTTGACTGAATCCATTGTCATCTGATTTACATAGTTTCAGAAGTTTAAATTGCCAATTTTCTTAACCATTGTCTTGCTGATCGCTACCATTATAGAATATTCAATTAGATTGGGTACTGATCGGACACCGAGTAACAGGGCGTCTGACCCAGCTTTCATTAAGCATTTCGAGTCGAGATCATGCTCAAACTGAACGATTCAAAATAGGATATCCTTTGGAAGACTGTCACGTTAAAAACGTAACTCTACTTAACTTTGCAAACAGTTTGGTGCTTGATCAAAACGCTGAGTAACTCGGCGTCTGATCTGGCTCCAACCTGTTTGACACTCAGATTGTACGAATTCTACCAACGAAATGTTTATACATAATTATAAATATGAGCAGGCGACAAAAAGTGCAGACGAAACTATCACAGACGACAAGTGTCGGTCTTTCAAAGGATATGCCAGTAGTAGAATGGGACCCGTATCCGTACCATTCCGTCAGCATCAGCCAAACTATACCCCCTTCTATCCTAAAAAGAACAACGAACTCATGTATCAACGTACTCATTTATCATCATGTAATGGGGTGTCCTTAAGTTTGATTCATTCATTCCCTCTGTCATTTAGGCTCCAGACCAGATGCTACAGGGCGTCAGTTCTGGGACTTCTCTGTTTGTCACAATATACACGCATGCCTTTACAGAGGTATAGGCGAATATGATTGTGGTATATTCTATAGCAGAATGATATACAGATGGCTCATCCCCAAACCAGGTGCTTTAAAAGCATCTGTTCTGGGACTTCTCTGTTTGTCACAATGTACGATTATGCAAATGTATTGACATATATCGTTTGTGTATCTAATATAGTAGAATAACGGTTTAGTTACAGACAAAATGCTACTAGATTGTCTGTTCTTGGGGTTTCTCTGTTTGATACAATTAATAAATAGACAACAGTATATACCCGGATCAAGGAGCTCTTTTATCGTTTATATCATGTTGTGTTGTGCCATAAAAACAACGTTAAGTACACTAATGTTTCCGATATATCTCAAATTGTTAATTTTACAAAAGTATTATCCTATGTCAATTAGCAGACGATGTATTTAAGGTCGGACAGGGGTAGTATACTGGATATCGTGGAAGAGTGTCAGTAAAATCAAGATTTTACAAGCTTTCCTCATTTTCCATTCACATTTGTGGTGACTCTGTATATGCCTAAGGTTTCACTCTGAACTCAACAAGGATCTGGATCCTAACCAGACCAAAGTAAATAGTATGTGCAGACAATAACGATAGACAGCTTTTCTAGCAGATGACACTTTATACAACAGTGTTTCTGCGTATATCGCCATAGCCCATATGTACACACTATATCTGTCTATTTCCCTTTCTTTCTCCCTATATCTCTCTCTCTCTCTTGTTTGAACAGATAAACAAGGCAATGGTTTCATTAAACATTTTGTTATTATGATATACTCGCCTGAATAAAAATGTCGAAACATAAATTTTGGAAACATGAACAATTATATGAATTTTCTTATTTGAAATTATGAGTAATTTGTATGAATAGTTTATAATATCTATGCGAGTGTTGATAGAAAAACGCAGATATTTCTTTTCCAACGGCATTTTTCTCTCGCCGAGCATGTAACATTTTGTTATCAACACTGTAAACACAGGATGTAAAGCTCTATTGAATGAATATCATACTATCTACACATACACCTTGATTTACTCAAATAAGCAAGAATACGATACATTTTTAACCAGATTTAGGCCAATGGAGTCATTCTAAGACAAGATTTTGATCCAATTTTCATGTATCTTTGAGGCATAAAATCTTTGGGGTCGGGTTATTTTATAAAGCATTTTGTTTTAAAAAAAGTATGGTGACATAATGATATTTGTACATTTTCTGAATGGCAACATAACAAACATGATAGAGATGAAAATGTTGTCATTTTTGTGGAAAATTGTCCCCTAAAAGTATTTTTCTGTCTCCGAAGACATCATTTAGAATTCCATATTTTGTGCCTCGGAAGCATCAAAACATGAACCGAAGGTCTTATTTTTACAAACCTGTACACAAAAATATCATATGGTGACCCCACAATTTCTTTTTATATTTGAGACGAGAACAGTTTAATAGTCATGATGGCAATCTTTGAATGAATTCTTACTGCAAATTCATTTGGGCGAGTATCTCTTTAAGCACCCACATCAAACGTAAATATGGAAGTGTTTATGAGTCAACACTGGTCAAATTATGTACAGTAAAATAGGCATTATGTTTTAACCCACAGCATATTCACTGTTTGGTTCTCTAATTGGACTGTTACTCTCTTATACTAGGACAAATAGTATAGACCCTGATGAGAGGATTCTACTAGTAAACATATGCAGTGTAAACACTGATGATACTACTCTTCCAAAATCTAACACAGTTTTCTCTCGTTGGTTTAAGCTGTGAATAGTGAAAACCCCGATTACATATATCGATTACCTATGCCATTGAATTCATTCTCGTATATAAAAATAAGTAGCCACTCCATATGAATAACGTCTTAGATGCTTTTACACTCTCATTCGGAATGTACCATTAAAAGGTTTTAACATAGCAATAGTACAGACCCTGGTCTTTTCGTCGATAATTCCAGTTCATTCTCATTTACCAGTCAGTGAATAACGAGATTTAGCCATCCACCGGTATACTAGCAATAACACAAATTGAATGTGCATACTGTCAGTATATAAAGGGTTCATCCTTAGTAAGGCACGCTCTGCTGAATGAAATATATAGCTCATTTACAAAATCAAAGCGCCGAAAATACTTAAGAACATACTAGCAGCACTATTACTTCCACGTGTACCTGTATGTTTTTCAGCTCGCGAAATAATGCAAACTTGGGTCCTGTAAAGCGAGTTTGTTCTCAATGTGGAAACAGTCAACTTGCGACTGGGTGATTGACATTAACACTTACTTCAATACAGCTTTTATTTGTAGGATTTTTTCGGCTGTTCCGGTGGTTACACTAGGGAACCGTTAGACTGTGTGTGTTTGCATTGCAGTTTCACCGTTACAAAGAGATGACAGATGCGCAGTTGGGATATACAGAAACTAGGTGCATACTGTTATCAGAGTATTAACTCTTGGCTGATGACGTTCGTTGCATTGAAAGCAGAGACACTGTGGATATACAGCGGAGGAAACTTATTGCACGAGTAGTCTATTCTGGTTATAAATATTACGAGCAAGAACTGTACTAATCACTGTGTTGACAACAGGCGTTTTGGCAATAGCCATTAACAGTGATGTCTCCATTAAAAGCTTATGAACCTGATCCCCAAAAATGGGTAAGTCATTTGGAAAAGGTGTGGGAAGAAAAAGCGCAGTCGCGGACGTGGAGAAAGGAAGGCGAAATCATAACGATTGAAACTGACAGATCAGTATAGACCAAAGCTAATGAGGATCGAAGCGGTAAGTCTGGTAGAGAGGGCTGGGGAACAAGCCAAAAGCGAACTGCTTCGAACTGCTATCAAGAAAAACTTTTCCAGAAGAAAAAGGTGAAAAAGTGTGCGCTCTGTAACAAGACGACCAAAGCGAATCGGGCAGCTCAGCAAGGTTCAGACCACATCTATTAAAGTGCTGCGTGGAGGTTATGCAATAGTGATTGCTGGTGTTGATATAAAAATGTATAGATCATCTTGGACTCCTCCACCGCCGTATCATAGTTGCACGATCTGTCGACATAAACATATCTGCCACCAAAGCTTTAAAGAGATACTCGCCCAAAAGAATTTGCAATAAGAATTCATTCAAATTTTTCAATTATGACTATCAAATTGTTCTCATATTAAATATAATAAGAAATTATGGGGTCATCATATACATTTTTTGTGTACAGGCTTGTGAAAATATGACCTGGGGTGCATGTTTTTGGTAGTTCCGAATCACAAAATAAAGAAATCTAAGTGATGTTTAATATGTTTATGGCTCTACGAATTTTCTATTTTCAATTATTTTATTGATTGATAACATAAGATTCATATGAAATCAACTAACTTGAATAGTTCATACAATTTGTAGAATATACATCATGCATAATTTATACAGAGACTGTCATCGGAGACAGAAACAATATCTTTTAGGGTCAAATTTTTCACAAAAATGTCCAATTTTTCATATCTAACGATAAAAAGTATTCCAAACTTTCTATGTATGATGTTTATTTCGTTGCCATTCAGAAAATATACAAATATCAATTTGTCACCTTACATGTTTTTAAAATATACTTTATACAATAACCCAAACCCAAAGATTTTATGCTTCAAAATTACATGAAAAATCTTGACTTAAAATGTCTCCATTAGCCTTAAACTGGTAAAACTGTATCTTATACCTGCTTATGTGAGTAAACAAAGATGTATGTGTAGATAGTACGATATTCATTAAAGAGTGCTTTACATCCTGTGTTTACAGTAATGATAACAAAGAGTTTCATGCCCGGTGAGAGAAAATGCCGCTCTAAAACAAATATCTGCGTTTTTTCTATCAACACTCGCATATAATTATATTATGAAAAGTTCATACAAATGACTCATAGGAAGCCATTCAGATTACATACATTTCATGTTGAAATAATTTCAAATAAGACAAATACAAATAATTGTTAATGTTTCCAAAATTTATTTTTTGACATTTTTTTTACGCGAGTATCTCTTTGAGCGAAAGGATACCATGTAAGGCCTGGTTATATGGAAGACTACAGTCGAGATGAAGCTTGGAAATATGCCACCAGCAAACGGAAGTATATACTGAACACTGTTGTAGATGAGTTTAAGCCCTAAGATAGGAGAGGAGGACCAGTCGGACTCCTAGGACGATAAATCAGATACCAAAAGACTCATAGTTTAAACTTTGTTTTTCAGTCAAGGGATAATCAACCAAGAGAATGCGTATGCGCGCTGAAGGGCAGTGACAAACCGTGTAATCTAGTAATGGACAGGCTAGACAACGGATACCTTTCAACATTTATCTGATCATCGATTATCGTATTTTTTAGAGGAAAAGTGAATGTAATTACATGTACATGATTTTCGACTCTGATTGGAATAGCTGTGGTATATTGAATAAATTAATTACGCTGTACAACACCTTTGTGAGTTTTCTCAAGGTTTAACTCATCTCTTAGTGTTCCTCCTGTATACCTCTATATCAGCTTCTTTACCTCCTCATAGTATTATAGTATTTTGAGAATCATCTAGACGCCTGGGTACTTATCCAGTGACTCCGCCAGCCTTAAAGCTACCTTCCGAGTGATACCTACTTGTCTTCTTTGTCGCCACAACTGTCACACTAAACCGATAAAAGTCTCGCAATAGTCCTATAGTGGTTTTTTCTTTTCATATACGGAATACTCCTGTATAACATTAATTGACAGGTTACAACATAAGTTATCCAGGTTACAACAGTGGATCTATTTCTAGGAAAGGCTAGGGTAATTTCGATGAAAACTCATGTTTAACCACGTGTGTATTGGTTGAACCGAAGCCGAGAATAATGTCAGTTTGACTTTTATATGCTGTGCCTGTTCCCTTGCATTATTTCGCGAGCTGAAAAACATACAGGTACACGTGGTAGTAATAGTGCTGCTGGTATGTTCTTCAGTATATTCGGCGCTTTGATTTTGTACATGTGCTATAAATTTCATTCAGCAGAGCGTGTCTATTTAGGATGAACCCTTTATATACTGTCTGTATGCACATTTAATTTGTGTTATTGCTTGTTTACCGGTGGATGGTTAAATCTCGTTATTCACTGCCTGGTAAATGAGAATGAACTGTAATTATCGACGAAAAGACAAGGGTCTGTACTCTTGTTATATTAAAAAAAATTAAACGTACATTCCGCATGTGAGTGTAAAAGCATCTAGGGTGTTATTCTTATGGAGTGATGACTTATTTTCATATACGAGAATGAATTCAATGGCATAGGTGAGCGATATATGTAATCGGGGTTTTCACTATTCATATCACAGCTTAAACCAACGAGTGTGAACTGTGTTCGGTTTTGGAAGAGTAGTATTTACACTGAATATGCATATGAAAGACCGACATTGTTTACTGGTAGAATCCTCTCATCAGGGTCTATACTGTTTGTCCTAGCATAAGAGAGTAACAGTCCAATTAGAGAACCAAACAGTGAATATGCTGTGGGTTATAGCATAATGCCTATTTTACTGACATTATTTGACCAGTGTTGACTCATAAACTCTTACATATATATGTTAGATGTGGGTACTTAAAGAGATACTCGCCCAAATGCATTTGAAGTAAGAATTCATTCAAAGCTTGCCATTACGACTATTAAACTGTTCTCGCCTCAAATATAAAAAGACCTGCGGTGCATGTTTTGATGCTTCCGAGGTACAAAATAAGGAATATTAAATGATGTCTTCGGAGACAGAAAAATACTTTTAGGGGACAATTTTTCCACAAAAATGACAACATTTTCATCTCTAACATGTTTGATCCGTGGCATTCAGAAAATATACAAATATCACTATGTCACCATACTTTTTTTTTAAAATATGCTTTATAAAATAATCCAACCCAAAAGATTTTATGCCTAACAATGCATCAAAATTGGTTCCAAATCTTGCCTTAGAATGACTCCATTTGCCTAAACTGGTAAAAATATATCGTATACTTGCTAATATGATTAAACCAAGGTGTGTGGTGATAGTACGATATTCGTTAAATAGAGCTTTACATCCTGTGTTTACAGTGTTGATAACAAAATGTTACATTCTCGGCGAGAGAAAATGCCGCTTATAAAGAAATATCTGCGTTTTTCTCAACACTCGCATAGATATTATGAACTATTCATACCATTTACTCATAGGAAGCTATTCAGTTTCCATACAGTTGATGTTGAAATTATTTCAGATAAGAAAATACACATGATTGTTAATGTTTCCAAAATTTATCTTCGACATTTTTATTCAGGCGTGTTTAATAACAATTTTTTTATGGAACCATTGCCTTGTTTATCTGTTCAAACCAGAGAAAGAGAGAGAGAGAGATAAAGGGAGAAAGAGAGGGAAATAAACAGAAAGAGTTTGTACATATGGGCTATGGCGATATACGCCGTAACACTATTGTATAAAGTGTCATCTGCTAGAAAAGCTGTCTATCATTATTGTCTACACATAATATTTACTTTGATCTGATTAGGATCCAGATCCTTGTTGAGGTCAGAGTGAAATCTTAGGCATATACAGAATCATCACAAATGTAAATGAAAAATGAGGAGAGATTGTAAAGTCTTGTTTTTACTGACAAGCTTAGACGGTCTTCAGTATACTGCCAGTTTAACCTAAAACTACATCGTCTGCTTTTGGACGTTAAACACAAATTAATACATTTGTAGAATTAACGATTTGAGATATATCCGACACAGTAGTGTATTTAAAGTTTAAACACGTAGACATGTCTCAGCATGTTTACTAGACTAACAAGAATCGGTTGGATCCATGATATAAACGATGCAAGAGCTCCTTGATCCAGGTATATACTGTTGTCTATTCATAAATTGTATTAAACAGAGAAACCCCTAGAACAGACGATCTTGTAACATTGTGTCTGGAGTTAAACCGTTATTCTAGTCATTCTGCGATATAAGATACACAAAGGATATACATCAATACCTCTGCATAGTCATACATTGTGACAGACAGAGAAGTTCCAGAACAGACGACTATGTAGCATCTGGTCTGGAGCTTAACTCTCTAGTCGTTCTGCTAAAGAATATACCAAAATAATCTGTTATAGAATATAGGCAAATGATATACGTTAATACTTCTGTAAAGTCATACGTGATCAGAGTGACAAACAGAGAGGTCCATGAACAGAGGCTTTCAAAGCAGCTGGTTTGGGGATTAGCCATTGGTCTAATCATTCTGCTATAGAATATACCAAAATCATATACGTCAATACTTCTGTACAGGCATGCGTATACATTGTGACAAACAGAGAGATTCCAGAACTGACGCCCTGTAGCATCTGGTCTGAAGCCTAACTGGTGGTTTCGGGTCCAGATTCTTGTTGAGGTCAGAGCGAAATCTTAGGCATATACATAGTCACCACAAATGTGAATGAAATAAATAAGGAATGCTTGTTAAAAATTGTTTTGACTGACACGCTACGACGATCTTCAGTATACTATCCCTGTCCGGCCTAAAACTACATCGTCTGCTAATTGACGTTAAACATAGAATAATACTTTTGTAAAATGAACAATTTGAGATATATCGGAAACAGTAGTGTACGTAAGAGTTTTTTTATTGCACAACACGTAGACATGTCTAAGCATATTTAATAGATTGACTTGAATTAGCTGGATCCATTGTAGCAACCGGAATTGCAATAACAACCGGAATTGCAATAATTATTTCAATTCCAGGTGTTATTGCAATTCC
>JAULCE010009016.1:0-14290 GCA_032359355.1 Macoma nasuta | reverse complement strand
TCATTTTTTGCAACAAAATTTATTCTAAATACCGGTATAAAGATTTCGGAAAAACAATTTTTTTTCTTGTATCTATCTCCTCAAATATTGTACCTAAAACCATTAACAATCATTGAATTTAAATTTGGCACAAGAGTGTAAATCAAACTAAGTCTTGCACTTACAAAGTCCGTGCCGTCATTGAGGTTTGGAGGAGGGATCGAATGTACACCGTTCGATGCGGAAGTCGGAACAACCGCTGGAGTGTCGTCGCCATATAGCGGACATCTGCAAATAGCGGAATTATGTACATAAGTTGCATACAGCATACAGTAAGATCAGATTAAACATGTCTCATCTAGGGAATTTTAAGGATCCGCTATATTTCATTTGTCATGACCGCTATTCTTCGACTACCTTCCAAGGCTTTCACTTAACGTTTTAAGGTTCGAGTTGCCGGTAAGATGTGTTTCAACAACCCCTTAAATGAATACGTTGACAGCTGAAAATATTGAAGCTCTTACATTAAAATGATGTCTGTACTATATGCACACAAAATGCCCTGATTCGCATGAAGTGAAACGTGCAGGTATACATGGGACCTCCGTGGCCTAGTGGTTCCAGTCTCCGACTTGCATTCACATCACCCTCATCGCTGTTCGATTGCCCAAGGGTATATTTTTTTATTTGAAAACGCCTTCCGACTGGCTTTCGGTAGGTCAATGGTTCAAACCAGTTGTCCATCTGTGCAACTCATAGCGTTTCTGGTTGTTCCTCCACTAGTGATTAGCCGGGCGTCGTGAAATGACTGAAATACTGTCGAAACGCTGTAAATCCAACAGAATAGCAGGTATTCCGTCGGTACAATGATACATTAAGTGTAGTAGAACGTAATACAACATTTGCACGGGAAAAAAAGTATACCATTATTTAACTGTATTACGAGTAATATCATTAATTGAACAGTTGTGCAAACGTTATGCTCAACTTACGTGTTAGTCAATACCAAACTGTTTGTGCACTCATAGTAATGATTTTTTTAAAGACCAGTGAACTCGAATATTTCCACAGATGTTTAATTGGATATTTTTAGTTAAAAGTAGCGTGTGCATGGAGTATTATACGATATTATCGTTCCGGCAACGGTACACTTACCGGGCAGAGGTACAATCCTTCTTCCTGTGGTAGAGACACAGTACTACAACAATCACCACTGAAACAAGCAGGCCTACGGGTATTCCAATAGCCATACCGAGGATAGTGTCCTGAGATAGGTTCCCTGACCCTGGAAACAGATAAAGAGAGCATTGCATGAGTGGTCATTTCAATATAAAATTTATTAAACGAGTTTTCTAAAATTGATAAAAACAAGAAATATCACTAAAGGTGATTAATACCCCAAAACAGCAGCCTTTAATAAATAAGGGCAATGTTTAACAATAAAAAGAACAAATAAAGAAATACCTAAGCAAATAAGAGTTGTGGTTATTGTACACTGCACTTCTCATTGAGCTCTACCATTGTATAACGTTATATGACATTCCATCCAGTAGTTTTCAGGTTATGCTCCGGACAAGAGTAATAAACAAAGGGCAATAACTCCGTCATTTAGCAAATTAGAGTTATGGTTCTTGCACACTGCACTTCCTCTCATTTAGTTCTACAATTGTATGAAGGTATATGAAATTTCACCCTGTAGTTTTCAAGTTATGCTCCGGACAAGAAAAAACAAATGGGAATAACTCTGTAAATAAGCAAATTAGCGTTATGGTTCTTGTTCACTGCACTTCCTTCCGTTGAGTTCTACCATTGTATGTAATAGTATGAAATTCCATCCAGTAGTTTTCAAGATAAGCTCCGGACAAGAAAAAGTAACAAAGGGCAATAACTCGGTAAATAAGCAAATTAGAGTTATGGATCTTGTACACTGCACTTCCTCTCATTGAGTTCTACCATTGCATGAGGTTATATGAAATTCCATCCAGGAGTTTTCAAGTCATGCTCCGGAGAAGAAAAAGTTACAAAGGGCAATAACTCCGTAAATAAGCAAATTAGAGTTATGTATCTTGTTCACTGCACTTCCTCTCATTGAGCTTTACCATTGTATGAAGTTTTATCAAATTCCATTGAAAAATACTGAAGTTATTGAAGAAAAGGAAAAAACGGACGGACTGACAGTCAGACTGACTGACAGACAGACAGACTGACAGACTGACAGACAGACAGGATGATTACTATAGGGCACCCACACTGATGTGTGGGGGCCCTAATGAGGTTAAGAGTTAGTGTGTTTTGTCTTATGGTCGCTGAACCCTGGTTAGACTTTAACGTACCGGTTTCTTGTCTGAAGCACAACTTCCGTTATAACCGACCACCATTTCCATCGGATCGTCTTCGTCAGTAGAGGCAGTCTGAAACGAGAGACAATTAGATATTAACGAGTAATGTTTAATATTTTAAAGACATATAAACACAACTGTTATTGTTTATAATGACACGATCAGTTCAAAATCTATGTAGTACATGTAGGTATCTTCGGTACATTCATAATGTTTCCAGCATCGTGCATACACAATAACCATGACCAGAAACCAAAGTGTAAATTTACGACAGACCATGTTTACACTGTAAGAATTATACCAGAGCGCCCTCAAACACTAGCAATCGTTCTTCACAAATCAAAAATACATGTAAACCCTCTTTAATGCGGCCTCTCAATGAATAAGCATGGATGTCCCAAATGACAGGTGGTTGCTTAATTTAGATAGAAAGTAATTCAGAAAGCTCCTACTTGAGTTTTCTGCATTACTTTCGACTTGCATTAAACTACCACCTATCTCTAAGGCTGTCTATATTGGTTATTTTAAGTGGTCGTAATAGAGGGGTTTTACTGTAAAGGAGTGTAAAACAATCTCTAGCTCTATGAACACCTACCCTGCCATTGAACATGGACATGATCTTTTCAAACAGGTAGAAGATATAGATTCCAGCGCAGGCGGCCAGACTGTAGCCCAGCCAGGGCTCGAAGTGGACGCCGTCACTGTGGCCGTGGCCGTGACCGTCCTCCTCTTCCTCATGACCGTGGACTCCGAGGGCCTGAAATACACACAACAATAGCGACTGTAGTGGCCTGAAATACACACAACAATGTCTACTGTAGTGGCCTGAAATACACACAACACTGTCTGCTGTAGTGGCCTGAAATACACACAACAATGCCTGCTGTAGTGGCCTGAAATACACACAACAATGTCTACTGTAGTGGTCTGAAATACACACAACAATGTCTACTGTAATAGCCTGAAATACACACAACAATGGCTACTGAAGTGACTTAAAGTATACATAACAATGTCTGCTGTAATGGCCTGAAATACACACAACAATGTCTACTGAATTGGTCTGAAATACATAAAACAATGGCGACTGTAGTGGCCTGAAATACACACAACAATGTATGCTGTAGTGGCCTGAAATACACATAACACTGTCTACTGTAGTGGCCTGAAATACACACAACAATGACAACGCTAGTGGCCTGAAATACAAACATCAATGTCTACTGTAGTGGTCTGAAATGCACACAACAATTGCTAACGTAGAGGCCTGAAATGTCTACCGTATTGGCCTGAAATACACACAACAATGTCTACTTAGTGCACTGAAATACACACAACAATTGTCTACTCCAGGATCATGGTTTGACGCGCTTTACTCCATAGATTAACAGAACAGAACGGAACATTTCTTTATTTCCAATTTATATAATACAGTACCTCGTTGATACATATACAATTAAAATCAATCAAGGTCATTAAATTCAAACATATGCACAAGAACTTTATCATATCAATATGAGTTAAACTTAATCCATGGAACAGAAACAATAATAAATTTCGAAACAAAATAGCCAATTGAAATTAGCTGTTAGTTACAATAATATATTTTTAAGATATACAACTATTTGAGATGACTTAAACTCTAGACGCTAACTCATTTCTTTTGACATAAGTATGTGTTATATACATGACCAGGTTCGACAACTCCTTTCTACTTGTTGACTGCATGAGTGGACAAAACTTTATAAAACTTGGTCTGGAATAGTGTTTTTCTCAATACAAATTGATCGAATTTCATGATATGCAGGACAAAAAATTACAAAATGAAACTCGTCTTCCAAGTCATTGTTATAACAGAATTCACAATATCTTTCATTCCTGAAATACTATTTCTACCATAACGCACTGTTTCTATCTTTAATGATTAACCCTTTACTCCACAGAAGCGCTCATTTGCGCCTCTTTAGCTGACGACTATTAAACATATTGTGAGAAATGAAGTATTAGCTCGTTACGAGCGAATGCTTCATTTCTCACAATATGTTAAGGTATTAGATGCCTAATTACCACATTTCATATCTTGCCACTGGACGGTAATATTTTAATGAAACTTTGCCACTTTAAAGACATTCAGAAATTAAATTGTTCCACCAAGAGTTTTTGTTAAGTTTCATTAAATTTGGAGGAGATACTCTGTATTGAAGTTAACATTGAAGCCTATGGGGAATATACATTTTTTGTGATTATGAGTCACTGAATTTGATTTTCGAGAAAAACTCATGGTAGATAGCTGCATAAGACGATTCTGTTTAAAATTTCATAAAGAAATCTAAACTTCCCTATAGGAAAAAGGTGTAATCTAAAGAACTTCTGTCTTTATATAACTAGTCAATTTGCTCCGTGATTTCCATTACTTGACATTTTTAAAGCTAACATTGTCAAGTTATATGTTTGTTTTTTATTGAATTGATGGCTATTAGGCATCTAATACCTTACAACCTTTCCTGTCAAAGGGCCAATTTTCCTGAGTTGGCTGTAGAGAACATTCTTAAAATATTCTCTTCCAAAACAAGTTGTCCGATTTTCGAATGATATTACAAAAGCTATCCATGGATGATACTCTACCAAAATCGTTCAAACCATAAACAAAAACATATTTAAAAGCGTGGTAAATATAGCTATATGGTAAGGATCTTCTGTGAAAGTATGAATAACTTGACTCCTTCATTTCACAGTCATTTTCCAAGTGAGAGATAAAGGGATATCATGGCTGACCCTCAAACTTAACAAATGTGCAGAATAAACACTTTTCATCAGTAAAACATCAAGCATTATGGTAATTGCACTTGAAGTTTTAGCAAACAGCATATTCACATTTAAATATCCAACTCAAATCACCATTACACTCAGTGTAGTCCCAGATCAGACGCCGCCTTAGAATGTGGCGTCTGATCAGGGACTTCACTTTTTTACAACACAATTTAGTCCAAATACAAAATGTATTAAGGTGTCGGGAACCCAACGTTTCTATAACTATTTCTATTATTTAATTCGTTAACATATTTTATCCAAATTCAGTTTTTTGCCTGGTCATGAAGGTCAATGTTTGACACTCATCATCGTGCATGCTTTTGACTTTGCTGGCTCGGCACTGGACTCATTTCCTCTGCTTATGCAATATCCGCTAACCAGATTCCTGATACTGGTTTCGTGGCTGTTTTATAATGAGACGAGTTAACGAAATTACTATAGCAAACGATGATACGCAAGACTACAGACTCGGGGTGTATCCAAAGTGCTAAAATACGTATTTCTAGACTAAACCCTATGTAAGTGACAACTCCTTAGACTCGTCTTGAACATACTGTTCTAATAAATAGTCACATTAGAGAGCATTGCAGAAAAAACGATATCAAACGTTTTGTGCGATTAATTCGAATCGGAAGAACATAAAAACAATATCAATAAGTCAGACAATCCAGAAAGTCGATTTACTTTATTCGGAGACGAAATGTAAGCAACAACGCGACTTCTAAATCGAGGTTTCGAATCCGGTGGCAAAGTGCATGCCTACTCCGGTTATAAAATAGTGCACTATAAATCGCTAACGTGAATTGTTTCATGCATAATGTCGTTATCGAAAAATGCGGAATTCTCCAGTCTTGTGCTGTCTTGTTGGTGAAAAGGTGTAACATCAGCCTATGTCACAGGTAATGGGGAATGTCATTTGTGAGAAGATCCATTCTGTTTGAGATAGACTTGCCACATGGTCCAGTAACCTACTAACCTAGGTTTATTTAACTACCCCCTTCCTTTTTATTTTGACACTAGAAGCCTTAGTAGCATGATCAATTTAGAATTCCACATGTGTCTTTGTAAGCTTCATATCTATTAAACTTCGTTGACTGACGTCAATACTTTTGTCATATGACTTTTAGTCAACTTATCTCATGAACAAACCTAGAATATGGCCATAGTATACACAGAAACCCCATTGCATGCTGAATTTAAACATCAATACGATTCTAGAGAGCAATCACGACATATGGCGCAGGCAAAATTTCGAACGAAACATTTGTGCTGCCTTCTTTGGTTCTTTTGTACGTTTTTCATAAGTATACAAAGTTTCATTGAAGTATCGTAGATTCCGTAAGAGAAATCTTCATTTGAAATTTCACTTAAGTTTGAGATTAGGAGCTTTATGAATACAGCCCCTTTCCCATATAAAGTTCGTTACAATATTCGATATTTAATCAGCTGCAGTCGACAATTTAAGTTTGGTGCAAATTTCAGTGTGTGATGTACGATCAAGTTAAAATAGAGGACGTACGGCTAGACATATTACGCCGCAGTACCCCAGATAACGAGCGTATTTAAAATGATAAATTCTTTATTTCTTCACCAAGCCCTATGCAAAGACCATTCGTCTTTTCAAGACGATTCTAAAGAGTTGTCACTCGTTAGAGTTTGGTGAAGAAAATAGGTCAAAAAGTTTCATTTGCGCATGGTTATCTGGAAACCTATTGTATGAAGATATCTAGCTTGTTTGTAGTTGATCGGAAGTTTATAAAAGTGCCTGGAATAAGTTTTAGAACGGTTCCATGTAATAACCCTTGTATTATTAAATGATTTCCCTAGTCAAAATCTTACCCTAAGTATCAGGTTTTGGCAAGGCTAAGGTTTGCTGAAATGTGTGCAATTATATTTAAACACAACAATGGTTGAAAATCCGTTTCGGTTCATATGTTTAGTAGGGTTATATATAAAAGGCAACTCAAATGTGCGTAAACATACAGTTACGTTTAATATGATGGCTGTATTGTTTTCAAATTTCATCAATGATAATTCATATGTTGGAATCCACCAACCCATTCTCAGACTCGAGACTCAATAAATATATGTGGCCTTTTTATTTGGCACCAATCTTCTACTATCATTCTGGTTGAAACTGGTTGCCAAAAAAAGGTTCGTCGGGGTTCGAGTCTAAATATAGGTAGAAAATGTGCGTGATTAAAATGCTCATATTCTTATTTCTTCACCAAACCTTATGGAGTGATAATTCGAGCCTTCTCTGTCCCTAAACCAGGCTTTGTTACGAATGTTGATATTTCATGTTGCTGGTTAGGGTCACAGGAACTCCTATAGTAAAATCCCGGGGATTTCATCTCCATCGCGGGAGAGGAACTTAAATCAATATATCTATATGAAATATTCATTGGATTAACATTTCAAGCGTATAAATCTGTTATCAATATACCTATTAACCTATCTAAACCAAAATATTTGTTTTGCAAACCATTATAACGTTGTTATGGTCAATCCATTCAAGTGTAAGTTATAAAAACAAATTCCTTCATGTACAAATGTATTTAGGTCAAACACACCTGTTGTCACGTAACAGCAACGTATAAAAGGTTTACAAAGTATTTTTTTCTGTTCAGATCGGTGTATTGATAATAGATCTATAAGCTTAACATGTTAATCCAGTTAAGTTTGAAATAGATATATTGATTTAAATTCCTCTCCCGCGAGGGCGAGGAAATCCCCGGGTGTTTACTATAGAAGTTCCTCTGACCCTAACCAGCAACATGAAATATCAAAATTCGTTAAAAAGGCTGGTTTAGGGACAGAGAAGACTCGGGTTAATGCAGTGACTACTAATTATAATCGTCTTGAAATAGGCTGACATGTATGTGTGTGTGCGCGCGTGTATGCATGTGCTGAGAAAGTACTTGTTTCTGTGCTATTCGGATGTCTGTTTGTTTTGTAAGTGGTATGTCCTGCAATACCTTCTTATTTACTTGAAAAGACGATTCCAATGAATGGTCATTCAATAAGGTTTCGTGAAGAAACTGTTGTTGATGTGCGCGAAAGTAAATCAGAACTCACTATGCCGCAAAGCATTATATAATCTAATGAAAGTCGAGTAGTGTGTTCTACTCGTTATCACCGGACAACATTGAGTTATGGTACATCTAGCTACAAAACCAAAATGCTAGAAGTCAAAATGTGATTCATGTAATTGTTAGGTGTTATCGCACTAACTACTGAGACCTGACTTTTTAATGACGGCTGCCTTTTTTTATTTGGAGTAGGAGTAGAATTTCGCACGCAATTTTAATAGAACATTCATGTATCTTGTGTGCAGATTAGGGTCTTATCATGATATTTCCGGTGAAAATAAGGTTTGGTGGCCATAAGCGGCGGAGATTAAACCCTTAGTCTGCCGCCAAAGCTGTTGTCTGGTGAAATTCTCGTTTGCTTGAATTTTCAAGCTTGTCCATTGTTGAAACTGTTTTCTGATTGTTACTAGCTTGAACCGGGATTGGACGCCGTGTTCCTCGGCATTTGGTCCGGTACAAGCTGATGGCTGACTTACTTGACGTCTGATCCGGATTCAAGCTGGTTTACGATAACACTTTGGTCGCGATCGGCTAACAAGAACGTGAATATGGTTTTGTACAATTGCTACTGAGTATACGTTGCACATTTAACCTAAATAATTGCTAATAAGACGCCGGAGATAACGATGATGCTAGTTCGATGCAGACGATAACTTATCGGGAGCAAACATAATTAGGTCAGTAATTAACAAAGTAAATAACAACGGCTATATCTCTAATGTCTCATTACTAACAAGGAATCAATAGAATCGACAGCTTAAACCCATCTCCTGTCCCAAAAAACTGTCGTCTGCTGAAATTCTCGTCTGCTTTTTTTGTTTAACATTGTCCAATTTGCTTGAAAATTGATAAAACTGCTGTACGAGTGTCAACAAGTTGGTCCCGGATCAGACGCCGAGTTGTTCAGCGGGTTATCAATGTCCAGACTGAATGACAATATATCTCTGATCGTACCACCTCGGACGACATGCTGGTCATAAAATTGTATCCAAATTTGTCTTGTGCTAGCTATTATCTACTTTAAGTGTTAAACCGCGTCCGACGCCGAGTCAATCTGATCCGAATTCATATTCTTTTTACATTTAGGCGAAAGATTCAAAACAACTTAATGCTAATCAGACATTATTTACGAAATAATCAATAATCTACGTTGTTGATCGTCTGGTAAATTATGGTTCGGGGTTCAGATGCGTAGTAATTTCATCACGAGTGCTTTAGCCCGAGTGGTTTAAATATACGCAACTGAACGACAAATCATGATTTACAAGACGATCAACAACGGTAAATTATTTATTATGTTGATTCTAAAATGATAGAAGCAGTAGTTTTAAAGTGAAGTGTCGCTAGATTAGTTTCTGTCGCGTAGTAAATGCTAACGCTATTCCGTCAAAATAACGTTCTTTACGTGACGTCATTTGTCCGACCGTTGTTCATTGCAGAATCAACAACGCTAAATTTGTTTATAGTGACGAAGTCGCGTGTCATGTTAGAATTAAAGATTAAACAGACAATAATTTGAAAAAGGGGTGAGAGTTTAGATAATTCTCTAACTGAGCCAATGTTTTATATATCGATGCTTTCGATAGTATCCGTCTCATCTGTTATGTTGTCGAAATTGTCCATTAGATTGTAAGTCATTTCTGGTGAATGACCGAAAGAACAAGGGCACGCATGTGTGTTAACAAGGCTATCCGGGAAACTGATGTGTGCCCCAAATGTATTCTGCCAACATACTTAGTACATTCATTCAGAAGAATTGGCGATCAAATAGTGGGAAGAAGAATAAATGTAATAACGCACGGACAGAGCGGAAATTATATGTTCCATTAAATATTTTGGGGAAGCATAACAAAATCACTTTATAAACTGTAATTGGTGTAACACTTAATATTATACTCCATGACATTTTTTTCTTTTATCGGACCTAAAATAAATATGAATGGAAATTCATCGAGCCCAAAAATGCATACGTTTTTTACATCTCCAAATCATAATGACGCTTTACATTAAAAGTAGAGAAGACGAACAGTCTTGTTAAGTTTCATTTAATTCCATTTAATAGGTGCAGAGACCTGGTGCTGACAAGCATTTTCTCGTAATAAGCAAATGCTTTATATCCCACAATGTTTTAAATAGTCATCTGCTTCAGATGCGCCAACATGCGTATTTATGGGATAATGGGTAGTGTCACTGAGAAGCGACACTTGGGGGGCAGTTTTGTATAAAAGTATATGATTCATAGTGCTGTTATGGTCCTGGTGTGATGGAAAATGTAATAAGTCCTGGCTACTTATGTTTGTCATTTTGAATCTCGGGAGATTGCCTGTTACGTGTTCAGTTTCGTAATTTCCATATATATCCCATTGAGATACCGAGTTCGAGTTCACTTTTGATAATTTTTACATGAATTAATCATGATTAGGCCATCTCATGTATGGCTTGATTACTAAGTGTGACAACATGTAGCGGCATCGGTGAAGCTACATGTAAATAAAAGATAAACACCATAGTTTTTTTCTGAAAATGAAACTCTGACATGAAATAGAAAATGACAATAAACAAATTTGCATTAATAGTCACTTTATCCGAAAATTTCACGAGAGAGCAAACTTTTCTGTTAACCCTTAGTCTGCTATTCGCGACTGAGGTGATTATTCAAACAGCTTGGATCCGGGTCAGACGCCGAAAACTTGGCGTCTGATCGGGATCCAAGCTGTTTGACACTCAGGCAATAGGTTCACCAAATTTCAAGAAAATCGGACGATATCTAAAAATGAAGCAGACGACATTTTCAGCCGACGACAATTTTTGCAGCAGGCGAAGGGTTAATATGACACAAAAGTTGATTGATATTCCAAGAGGATAGTCGCAGTCTTAAACTATTGGTAACCGCAGAAATTCAGGCAGAAAATAAGTTCAACAAACTGTGTCGGCATGTCAATGGCTTATTTATTGTTCTTCGGAATGGCTTATTGGTCATTGACTTGATTTTATTGTACTAATCAGAAGCTTCATGAGATCTCTTTGTACATAACCAATGCAATTAGATAGGATGCAGATCAGGCCCAGCAAAATGTCGGGCCTGATCTTGGATCCCAACTGCTTAATCATCATGAAGTTATTCATAAAGAAAATCAGGATGAAAACGGCATAAACACATTTTTTTTTGCGATGAGGCGGATTAACAATGCATTAATCATGCCTTATCCTGCCGCCACAATTCTTGTCTGCTGTTTTTTAACCTTTTGTAACAATGGATTCTTTTGAAATTTGGTGACACTGACTGTTGCCTGAGTGCCAAACAGCTTGGACCTGGATCAGACACTGAGTCATTACCAAAATCAGGTTGTTGATATCACAATGGTCGCGATTGGCAGGATATTAGGGTTAAGTATACACAGGGATCATGCTACCAGCATGAGTATGACAGCAACTGACAATGTTGTTCTAAATACTCCATGTCGCAGCCTATAGCAACGCTTGGTGCCCAATATGTCAATACTCTATTACCGGGCAATATGTTCGATGGAAATTGAACAAGTAGCATCAATAGCAGTAAACAAACAGTTATTCTATGGAGACGGTCTATGGCTCCAGACAAGCATGGTGTTTATGATACATATTTGACCAAAAATCCTTTCTTCTTTACCAAACCCTATTAAGTGACCACTGGTT
This sequence comes from Macoma nasuta, assembly GCA_032359355.1. NCBI lineage: Eukaryota > Metazoa > Mollusca > Bivalvia > Cardiida > Tellinidae > Macoma > Macoma nasuta. Next base: position 2,394 of record JAULCE010009016.1, on the reverse strand, counting down.
AGAATCGTCTTAAAAAGACGATTCTAACGAGTTGCCACTTTATAGGGTTTGGTGAAGAAATAAGGATTTTAACATTGTAAATACCCACGTTAGCTGGGGCCCTGTAGACTTACAGTACCAAATGTCAAGCGTTCCCCTGTTACAAATTTTTTATGCCAAAATAAAATATAGGAGGCACTCTAGAGACCCACTCTGAAGATGTTTGTGCAATCCACATAGAACGAAAATTCTTCTCCTGTCTTCCAAAAGAAAAGGTCAAATGTAATCTAACATGAGCCATAGCTTTGTATAACATGAACCATTTTGAAAACCCATTGAAAATGAATTCCTCGTTTTCCCACCAAACCCTATATTGTGACCATTCGATAGAATTGCCTCGATGTGGCGATTCTAATGAATGGTCACAAAGACTGGGCTTGGTGGGGGAGATAAGAATCTTTTGATAAATGAGTCGCAGTGTTATCTTCAATGCTGATGAAGACATAAAGGCCAAACAGATAGAAGATGTTTCCCAGGGCATTTGCTTATCAAATGTAGTCTGCTTAATAAGTCCTCTGCTGCACATTCATCAAAATTCAACAATCAATTTCTTTGAAAAAAATGGGGGAAATGAAAACGACGTGAATTTTATTCTTCAGACAAATGTCAGATTTCAGTTTGCATTTGAAACAATTCAAGCACAAGACATGAAATGTATGGGAATCGGAACTCTGACGTCAGACTAAAGGTTAAAGGCCCAAGATATAAAAAAAATATGATATTTATCTTTTGTATTACAACAACAATTGCCCCAGCAAGTAATTGAAGCAGACAAGTTCAACCTTTGGCTTTTCGTGCAAGAGAACACAAGAAACTGTTTGCACGCTATAAGTACCGTATCATCCCTTTGCTCCATAGATATGCCTTTACCATATTAACCCTTTCGCTGCCAAATTTATGATTGTCGGTTGAAACTGGTTTTGGATTTTGTACTCCTCTGTAAGCAGCAACTGACTTCAGTAACACCTCTCTAATACGGCCACTTTATTACGAAGCGTTGCGGTCCATTAAAAGAATAGTGGTAACTCAATGTAGATCAAAAGTAATGCAGAAAGCTCCTATGGGAGCTTTCTGCAGTACTTTTGACCTGCATTAAGCTACCACCTGTATCTAAGGCTTGTTTAGGTGGTCACATTAGAGGGGTTTCACTGTATTGAAATCATTGTGGGAAATGAAGCATTTGATCAGCAACATTGACGCGTACATCCCTCAATTCTGGCAACACAGTTGAATGACTGCTTCTTCATGCATTATTGCTAACTTAAGACTAAATGTCAACAAAGAACCGATCTAATGCTATGACTCATCAACAATGAAATAATCTAATGAAAATGGATCGTATAGAAGATAACTTATAATGCCAATATTGAAATTTGGTGATAACAATGTGGAAATTCTTGAGTCTGAGATATATTAGGTTGCATGATGAATTCCAACCCAGAGATAGATCTTTTAAAATTTTGCTCAGTTCTTCAACATCAGCGAGTAGAAATTTGCATGGATAAAATCCTTTTAAATTACTGCAGATATCAGATAATTAAAATGTGTAAATAGCAACTTAATGTATTGATATTCTAGCTAGCTATGATGAAGCCAAAAGCAAACAACACCGTTGAAAAGGTCAAGGTTCTTAAAGGAATGAAGCATGAAGGAAGTTGCTTCACTGATTGCCTACACATGTTGATCAAATTGTTCTCTGCTGACACCACAACACCAGATCTGTATGATTGATTGACTATTTAACACTTCTATTTGCATATCTGAATCAGGGCTCCAAATAAGCATGCGTAAATGATACATGTTGGACAAAGAAATCTACATTTTATCACAAAACCCTATAGAGTGACCACTCGTTAGAATCGTCTTTTCAAGACGATTCTAACAAGTGGTCACCCTAATAGGGTTAAGTGAAGAAATAAGAATTTTAGCACTTTAAAAAAAGGCACACTCATTATCTTGGGCCCTGCTGCATATTCATGAGTTTCGCTTGTTCATTTGATATTTATAACAATCGGTAATCGTCTAATCGACTTTGAAATAGATTGTGCTTTTGCAATGACACATGCCAACACTTTATTGAAGTCATTTATTCATGCAAATATCATAAAATGATATAAATAACAAAATGCTTCTTTCCAACATGACATTGTTGAACTTGAAATACACATTAAATAAGTTGACCCTTTCAGTGTGGAAAACAAGTATATAAATCAGAGTTTTAAGAAATAATTTTCTTTTAAAAAGCGTTTATATAATTGGAAAATCTTCATGGATCCTCAACTTTTAGTTCCAAAGCCCAGATTAGAATTTTTTCGAAAGTCCCTATGTTACTCTGGCCCAGTTGTCTGGAACAAA
>JAULCE010008905.1:0-13236 GCA_032359355.1 Macoma nasuta | reverse complement strand
TTCTTTTTAGGATCAAAAGTTTGGAACAACAATAACTAAGAAAATAAGTAGCATTTATGCTAGTATAGAACGTCTTTTTCTTGAAATACGAGGATACATATATCATAACTCGATAATTTAAATTAACTTGTCTTTTAACTTTTATATGACTACTTTTAAAAACGGTTAATTATGTTCGATATTAATGAATGATGAAAAGCAAGATATCAATATTATTATATAAATGACGACATAAACGTAGAGTATAGTTTGAGAGAAATGTAAAATAATGAATATTTCATAACTATATATTGATATTATATACCTAAAACATAAAAAAGAAGATATATAATAACAATATAATTCTCTTTATACAAAGTTCAGTTACATCTTATCCCTTGCTGGTATCGTATGTTGATATGTGCCATCGAGTTATGAAACCAATGTATATCGTTACCCATTTAACCAAAAAATGAGTATAAACCAATATGAAACAACAGTAAACCAAGAAGATGGCTAATAAAATTTAAAATTACTCTTTTTTACAGAAAAAATCGAAATAATCAATAAAAACGAATAATTCACATTTTGGAATTAAAATTGTTACGCTAAAAAACTACAAGTTATGTTAGATACATATTATAATTATACAATTTGCAAACACTTTATATTGTACAACGGCATACTTTTTCTACACATGTATTGTTATACTTAAGGGGGTCCGTTTAAGCTTCCCTAGGTTATAAACTGGAAACTTCAAGATACTATCTTGAATGATTAGATTTTGTCTTGAGTTTTCAAGTTGATATTTTGAGATTTCACTATTGTATCTTGAAAATTCAAAATGATTACTTGAATATTCAAAATAATAGCTTAAAAAATCAAGAACTACAGTACAAGATATGTTTTGCATTTCAAAGTTAAATAGTGCAATTGCAAGTTCAGATCTTGCATTTTCAAGAAAAGGGTGAATAAATTTGCACTTATGGTCGTCCACACCATAATGATAATGATATAATATTTCGTCTTAGGAAGAAACTTTCTTTAGAACCATATTATATCTATAGTAAGCCATATGTAGCTCTGATATAACGAAATGATATAACAGGATTGTAGGGCAAATATACTCACTATGAAAACATGATCCATTTCCCACCATGTGTTCAAAGGGCATGAACTATAGAGCCGTTTAAAGGGTGTTTTTATGAGATAAAGGGAAATAAGTTGATATTGTTATGTTAGATTGTCAAATTTCCCTAAAAACTTGCTGTCTTTTACGTATATACTCTTAGTAGCTTTGCCTCCCCTTCCCTCCAAATAGAAATAAATGCACCAACATCTTGAATATATTTTGTTAGACTATGTCCACTGTTAATAATTATCTGCATAATTACAAATTAAAGGTCATTGCAAGTAAAACGGTTTCAGTAGCTTCTTATCTGGGTTTCTTTACACAACTATAATGTTGGTGTACGCTTTGAGAATGATACGAGTTAAATTTTGTACTCAAATAGTGCTGAAAAAAGTGAGCTTCCGCGTATGACTTTATATTTCTTTAAACAGTTCGTTCTAGTAAAGTAAAAGCAGTTCGTTGTCATTTGTGCTTTAATGGCTCAGAAATCTTCATTATTCCGAGACAAAACTGTAATTGCACACTTGGAGCGTATTATTTAAGAAGGGGCAATGTGTTTAGATAAGTGTTTTTGTTGATTGATGAATAGAGTTACCAGAGATGTGTCGATGGAATATAGGGACCTAGGTGATTACATAAAATATAGACTGCGTCAAACTGAACAGATTGAATAACATGAATATAAAACATCTTAGAGTTTGAATAGTTTTAAAGGATCATCCAATGATCCAGTTTTACTTCGAATATAGACCAAATAGGTCAATGGTTTACAAGGAACAAACAAGACAGAACACCAGACGAACCTATCAAATGAAGATTTTTTGGATGAACTAGATTTATGAATGTCGAAATATAGTTATTATTGGGGCGAGTAAACTTGACGCAAATTCATTGTCTGTATCACATCTTCTCCTAATCAAATTAGATCTGGTGATTGTGTCTGCAAAATTAAGATAACAGCACGTGTAATCATGTGATGAATATATACAGGCAATTTATGATCACTTAATCCTCATTTCGCTTTTCACGACTATATTAAGGATGAATATTGGTGCAAAATGCTTGTATCTAGATAAGACACCGAGTTAGCTGTTTGAAATTCGGCCACAATTAATTCTAAATTCAACGGAATTGCAGCCGCAAGGGTGTAAGCAGACGATAATATCCGCAGCTGAGTTAATCAGCAAACAAAGCGAGTTAAACGGTTTAAACCCCCAGTGGCGTGTTTGCCACTGACCGTTCCAAGGCGGTACTCCTATCTTCACTCTAGATATATGTCTGGGTTTTTTTCCATGCGTGTCTTCTATATGTAGCATATGTTTGGGCTCGCGTGTATGTGTGTGTGCGCGTGCATAAATGTGCTGAGAAAGCAATTGTTTCTGTGCTGTTCGGGTGGGTGTTTGTTTTGTATGAGGTATGTCCTGCAAGACCATCTTATCTTCTTTTAAATTGGAACGTTTCGTGTTTGGAAGTTTTCGAGGGTAATGTCTTATTAGGATTCTACTGCCAGTGCATGTCATTAGCTTTTATGTTCCCTGAAAGTACAAGAAGGCATATGCGCTACTTAATGCACTCATGTTAATGCCTGATCTCGGTCGCACTTTCATTCTCGAGCTGAGATATTGCTTTTCTCAAAATTTTAGCTTTTGAATTCTTCTATGGATTTAATGCGTCTGCACTGAAATATTCCATTTGTTCACTGTCAGTTGTCAAAACTACAGTGCAGTCGCAATACAAAAACAAACGTCAGTATCTGAAGTTGGTATTAAGCAAATCTCAGCTCGGGAAGATTAGTCACAAAGGTGTATAGTCTTCAGTTAGCATTTTTCGATTAACTATCACCCGATCTTGAACACTTTTAAAAAAAAACAATGTAAATTAAATCTGATCAGAGGTTGATGACAAAATAAGAAGTGTGGCTTCCTATGTATGGGTACAGTTAATAAATAGCTTGATGACATAACTCCCATAATTTAGAACAAACATATTCACAGTTTTAAAATGTGTCAGGCAACATAATAAATTCACGGTTCTTTTCGCCAAGTAAATGTTCACGCTGAAGAAAAGCAGCACAGTGTCAATTATAACAGTCGAAAACCAATTTTTCGAACTATAACCCGAAAGTATTAACCCTGACCTGAAATATATGCATGAATAAATTATATGGTGATTACGTCGTCAATATATAAACTTCCGTAGGTGGTCCGTGCTGGTCGTGCATGCTCGATCGAGAAGTTCCTCTGGTTTATTTATTCTCGATGATGGCTAGAATACCGTTAATCTCGTGGCCTTGTGAAAATGACCCTGGAACTCTTAAATTCGAGGTTCTGAGTCACAACAAGTCACAAATATGCTATCAGAATTGAAAAACAATATAAACAATGTCATGTATTTTGTACATATCTCAATTTCTATATCTTTACTTAAACAATAATAAACTCTGAACGGAAATGATTTTAACCAAACTGTTATGCACACAAATGAGAAAAAAATGTGTTTTGGTACAATTGAACTGAGGACGCCGCGATTAACCGATATATCGTTGACCAGCTGAGCTATAATTTGATACACAAAGTAAGTAACAATGTATTGCACTTTTGAACATTCGCTTCAATAATTTCTTCTCCTATATTCTATCCATCTGTATTCGCAGAGCTTCATACGGAAGAAACCGTAACTAAAATTGAGACACACAACTCGCTGTGTAATTATGATAATGAGAGATGTCAGGTCGGGGTTAATGCTTTCAGTTATCGGTTCTCTCGAATGCATTCATTGACCGTAGCTAAAATCTGAACAAAAACACAGGTTGTTAATTTTATTGATACATGTCAAAGCTCAGTGTGTTTGTTTTATCAATTTGAACTTTGATTTAATTCGATTAAATAGAAAAAAGTACCACGACTTCGACATTACGAGAGAACACTGTTTGTTTGTAGTACAAACAATACAACGGCGCTGCGTATTAGAATTGCATTGAATGTTCTCTGTAAAATAGTTAGACAGACGATCAAAAACAATGTCTTATGAAATTTAACAATTTTGATTGTTGGGAAACGCCGATCTTTTTTTAATGCTAACAGTTATAAAAGAAAACAATGTTCGTTTAAAACACCATAAACAATAGTTACCCTTCCAACATATAGAGACAAAAAGGGTGTATCAAAGTAATTTTGAGGTGAGCAATTGAAACAGTAGAAAGTATAAAACATACGAGGGATGCGGAAAATCAACAAGATAATGAAGATTCAACCTAAAGACAAAATTTAAATAGAAAAACTGCATGTATAATAAGACTTTATTGAACTTTGCGCAATGCATTTGAGTTATTCATGTTCTGGCAAGAAAAAATAATTAAACATTAGACAATAACGGCAAACAGTTTGGTTGCTTTCTCTAAAAGTTAACAACAACTAAACTGTTTTACACCGTTACCTCAATACTTGACACATAATGTTTGCCATGTCTCACACTCTCTGCGACAAAACAATTTGATCCCGAGATGATATATTGCTCAAACTTAAGTTTTAACTGTAGCGTTCTCTTTTAATTTTATTACCACCTCAATGAAACCTTGACTGCCAGTGAAAACTTACTGACAGTCAACTTTTGAATGTGGCGGCAATAAAATGCAGGTTTATATCTGAAGTTGAAATTTGAGATTAAGCAATACCTTAGAGACGTAAGGGTACGATCAGATAATTGACCAAGGCCTTTATCAACTCACCACCTTATTCTCTGACTAAAATTTACAAAACTGAGGCTTTTGAATCAAACTGATTACATAATGCTGTAATAACGTACTGCAATTAGTCTTTTTGTTCGGCAACCCCAAGGAATTATTGCAATTAGACTACAAAATGTATGAGCAGCTGATTTAGCCATTAAATAAACGTTTTCAATATGATCGGATAGAACAGCAAATAGTGTAGACCTTGACCCAACTGCTCCTGACTAGTCGAGCTTGTATTGGTGTTTTTAGAGTAACTACGGTTAGTCTGCAAAACTGATTAGAAAAAACTGTATCCTTTCTACTTCGCTTGTACACAAAGGCTGGTGTCCAAGCACCTTATAGTGAGTCGATATTATTGTCTGTTGAAGTTTTAACCCTTTGCTACAAAGATACGCCTTCTGGTCCCCATGTAGCAGATGGCTCGTAAAATTGTGCCTATAAACTCATTCTAGTCATTAGAAACGTTCCATGTGAATAAGTTTAAAATAGAGCATATGGCTCCCTATATGCTTTTTTTAGATTTATTTTCACAAGGATATAGTCAGCAGCCATAGAGCTGTTTTAAGACGTTTTTATGGAGTAACGCGTTAAGAAATCACTCATGCGCATTTTTAACCGAAGATAAAGTCATATTACATGAATATAGTTCGAATGTTGGGTAACAGGGCTTTAATCTGGAACCACGAAGTTGCTTACCGCCACACATGTTTTTTGTTTAATCCCATCACCGCAAAATGAGACCAAAATCACCGTAACGAACAGTGTAGCCCAAGATCAGACACACTCTTGAAAAGACGGCGTCTGACCAGGGACTACACAATATGTCTAAATTTAGAGGAATCAATAAACTGCATAGTTGTAAATTCACCCCAGTAACTGTTCAATTTTAAGGGAAAGCGGGATCTCGGCTTGTGCGTGGCGTCACCTACTTGCATTAAGAAACAATAGATTTGCTTTGTCTTCCGCTTTTCACTTTCTTCAAACTTTGATAATTAGTTTTCAAACGCCTGAATAAAATGCAACTTTCTTTAAAGTCAAATCAATATTGAGGCTTTCAAGAAATGTTAAGATTAATTAGTTTTCTCAGATTCGCAGAACCAATTTACTTGTTCGCGTGGATAATGTGTTTCTAACCAAATGGCTAGCACACTCGTGAGCATCCCTGTAATATCGAGAAATAACAACATTTGGTTATAAAGTTGTAATTGCAATCATTAAACGCATGTCAGGAACCATTTAAAAGCAACTAATTCCTAAAGCTTCTCACAAATGGTGTGTACTTTGCACTTTTTTTCTGTTATGTTGTTTGCGTCATCAACTGCAGCCGTTAAATATCTGCGAACCGAGGCGTGCAGTTAAAAGCGTAACTTAAAATGTGTAGAAAATGTCTATAGATATTAAGATAAATAATCTCTAAAGTTATGCAATGTAATCACTCCATTTGATCACGCTCTCACTTATGAAAAACGTGTGAACCAATTATTTTAGGAGATACGGTCGAACCTTATTATTTCCGACTCGGTTCAGTCAACTTTATGCTTTACAGAATTTGATTGCCAGAAATACATATACAACAGTGAAAGAAACGTTATAGTTAATAGTTTCAACGATTACGTAACGCAAACAAAGTGCAAATAGTATGGGAAAATGAGAATGATTTGGCAATCTTTATGCTTTATTTATTACTGTAAGTGTCAACTAATTTGGGGTCAGATCAGACACAGGGTAATATCTACAAACTTTCCTGAAGGCCTGGTCCTACTGAGGAGCGGATTAATTCCGCATGAAATGAGTATACAAATTTGGGGCGTTCGTTGTCGTCCGCAACAAAATTGGCCAAAAATGACAAATATCTCAGTATGAATAACGGATACATCAATATTGTATAGCGAATAAAAAGCCGACTGGGGCAGAGTGTAAAACGAATATATAGCGTATCTATCACGTCCACATCACGAACTAAAATAATTTGTAGCGAATGCATACAGATTGGCCACAGCTTTTTGTTTTCTTCTTCGCCTTCGTCTCCGCCTCTGCAGCAATTGCTGTAGTTTAAACATATTTTATTGCCCTCTTTATTTGTAGCTATATAAATTACAATTGACAGTCAAACATCAACATGTGAATTACAAATATTTATGCAAAAGGGTCGGGTCAAAAGTTCGGCTAACATTAGTTACGGCTCTCCCCTTTTGGTTGTTTATAGTAATAATTACGAAAATGATTTGTTTAACAAGATAATTGAGTATACTAACGTATTAGCTACTGTAGTTTCAGCATACATTATACTATCAAAAGCAATAACAAAGAAGATATTGAAAAATATTGAAAATGAATGAAAGATAGAGAAACTAGAAGGGGGAAAAACAAGGTCAAATATGCGAATTTCTGTCACATTTATATAGTACTTTGGGTTTACGTTAAGTGTTTGTTATGCATTCGCAAATCGTTCGCAAATCAGATGGAAATATTACGTAATAGCTGTCTTTATTTGCGGCCAACCTGTATGCATTCGCTACAAATTATTTTAGTTCGTGATGTGGATGTGATAGAAACGCTATATATCCGTTTTACACACTGTCCCAGTCCGCTGTTAAGCCGCAATACACCGTCAGTTGCGGATATCAGCGGACAGCAGCGGATATACAGCACATAGATTAAGTATGTATTGGGTATGTATTGCGTATGTATTGCGTGTGTAAGGCGTATGTCATCCGCAACCAACATTTTGTGCAGCTCAAAAATCCTGGGAACGGAAAAATGTGTCTATGTGGATAATTGCGGACGTTTGAGGATCTCGGCCGACTCAAACAAGCATGATTCACAAATATTGCGGATGTTAAGCGAATATCAACCAAGTTTGTGCGCAATTCATACGCAAATCTTCCTAAACGCAAGAGGGACCAGGCCCCTAATACATGTTTTTCTCAATGTACATCTTTTTTTTTCTCAAAAATACTGTAAAAGGAAGATCCTTCAAAAGCAAGAAAGCCAATTCAGATAGAGAAAGTTGCAAAACTCGGTGTTATTGAGTCTGTTCATGAGTAGTAATTTAAGATGCTACACTACTCACGCCCGCTAGCACCAGCTTAAGCGATATTCACTTTTTCAACACTAAAATTGTTAAAATTCATGATCTCGAAGGACCAGAAAGTATAACCCTTCTTAGAATGAAATATGGGGCGACGTTAAGTCTAACTTTTTATATATGTGATATGTTTAAAGCCATTTTTACTTAATCGAGATATTTGGTCAAACCCCTGCACGAACAGGGTCAAATAAAGTAAATTGTGTACACCGGTTTTCGGATATTAACAACGAATTATAAAGATGGATAGTAATGATGATAGGAACATTCTTTAAGACAAATTGCAATTTATAATGACTTTCAGGTTTATCATTACATCGCCACAAAAAAGGCCGTCTTCACTAACTGTCGTCACATTGGGCTCGTTAACCTTCTCTGATTTGCTTCACATTTGATGAAACTGATGTCTGAGCGTCAAGCCGCTAGGATTCTGATCAAACGCCGAGTAGTTCAGTGACTGATCTGGATCAAAGTTGTTTGAAAATAGCACCACATTCGTAAATAGCGGTCTCAGAGTTATAGTAGCTTACTTAATTTTTAACACTGTCGAATCGTTCTCAAAAACAATAATTGTAACACTATCATTAAATTTGGTAAATGTAGCTGAAGAAACGCCGACTTAAAAATCACTATTTGTGAAGATAATCTAGAGTGCACCCTTAAGAAGTTTAACATTTTAATAAACTAATAAAACACACTAATGAAGTTGTTTACGTGTTTGAAATGAAAACTGCAAGTAGATATCTTTTATTCATTAACTTTTCCATATGGAATTCTCTGAAAGCTTGCCCTAGACAAATTAACTATTATACTGAACCCCCTGTTTTTTTTTATTTTATTTCTTATTTTAGTTTGAGTTCTCAAGATTCTATGTTTAATATTAGATCAGATGTATTACATTGGTCATTTAATTGAAATTTCAAGATAATATTTTGAATGTTCAAGACTTTATCTTGAGTTTTCGAGTTGGTGTTTTTGAGTTTTCAGTATTGTATCTTGAATCTTCAAGACGCTATGTTGAATATTCAAAATGATAGCTTGAAAACATTCAATAACTAGTACAAGGTATTCTTGCACTTCAAAGTTAAATAGTGAAATTGCAAGTTAAGATCTTTGAATTTCAAGTAAATGTGTTGAGTTTACATGATACTATCTTGCAAATTGAAAATAGATTTATTTATAAATTTGCGTTATTGGTCGCCCATACCATAATGATAATTACAGAATAGTTCGTCTTAAGATGAAATATTGTTTAGAACCATATTATATCAAAAGTAACACTAATGTTGATCTGATAAAACGAAATGATATAACAGAATTGTAAGACATGTTCACTCACTATGATCAAATACTTCACTTCCCACCATATAGAGCCTCGAAGGGGTGTTTCTATGAGATAAAGGAGAACGAAGTTGATGTTTTATTGTTAGATCAGATATATTATATTGGTCATTAAATTGAAACTTCAAGATACTATTTTAAATGTTCAAGACTTTATATAGAGTTTTCAAGTTGGTGTTTTTGAGATTTCAGTATATTATTTTGAATCTTCAAGATTAAAAATGATAGCTTGAAAACAATCAAAAACTTAAATACAAGATATAAAGAACAATGTACAAGAAGTTGATGTTTTATTGTTAGATTTTCCAATCTCCCAAATACACTTGCTGCCTTTTACGGGCATACTCTTAAATGCTTTGCATCCTCTTTCCGCCAAAGAGAAATAAATTTAAAAACTCTTGAAAATATTTTGTGACTCTGTTTACTGTGAATATGTATCTGCATACTTACAAATTAAAAATCATTGAAAGTAAAATACAGTTTCAGTAGTTTCTAATATTGGCGTCCTTTTACAACGAAAATATATTGGTGTACGCTATTAGAATGAGACGGGTTAAACTATGTACCTAAACAGTGCTGAAACAGCGAGCTCCCTGGTATGATTTTATATTATTATTTACAGTTTGTTCTAGTAAAGTAAAAGCAGTGCGTGGTAGTTTGTTGTTATTGCTCGTAAATCTTCATTATTCCAAGACAAAACTCTGACTGCGCACGTGGAACGTATTCTTTCAATCTGTTTTAATGTAATTTTCTAAATTATGTGACGATAGTCTCAATTGTCTTCATTCATATAACCATTACTTGTGAATTTTATGCCTAAGTATATGAAAGTGTCAACCAACTCAATCTGTTCACCATCTATATTAAATTCCGGATACTGATTTTATTTTTACAGATCGTTGTTTTCTTTACATTTATCTTGAACCCCTATTTTACAGAATAATGATACATAGCATCAAGTTGTGCCTCTAGACTATAAGGGTTAATTGTAATCAAAACAATATATATTCATCAGCGAATAAAATCATACACCTAGACAGTAAATCATAATCTTTGTCAGTACGTGGGTTAAAATCAACAATATTAGCCGAAATATCGTTTACAAAGAGTATAAATAAAATTTAAGGTGAGAAGTTTCCTGAGTACGGGTACAGTTCATAAACAGCTTGATGACATAACTGACATCTGTTTAATCATACATATTAATAATTTTAACAAGCCTACCAGGCAACATAATGTCCTGATGTTTCTTGTTGACAAGTTAATGTTCACACTGTCGAAACACAGGAAAGTTTTCTAAAGGGCGCTTTTAAAAAAAACCAATGTAACAGTAGAATATTAATAATGCAAGCTATGTCAAATACACCTTACAAGATTCACATCTAAAAAATCGTATTACAATCAGAGTTGAACTTTTTTGGGAATGCGCCGTGACAAGTAACGCAAATAAGTGAAATTAAATGTTATACATTGACGAATACATTGACGAATATTTACAAATTATAATTAGCACTTTATGCCGTAGGCTACTTTAAGACTTACATAACAGGTAAAAAGGATGAATATCTAGGCACAGGGAAACAAACTTTGTTTTAAAAAAATGAAACCATCTAACATAAAGTTTTCATGCAAATTACTATAATGTGTAATTCAAATATCAATAAAACACTATTTAGACAATCTTCATATAGGATATGGGGAGCATGTATACAATATCAGCTCCAAATTCAATTACTCGACGAAAACAAATTTATCATATTCTTGGATTTTTACGCACATCTTTCGTCGTAAATCTAAAATGGCATTAAAATGGAGCTAGATCTTCTGGTACATCAGGAAAACATTTACGCTGTAAAGATGAGGATTTCGATAACAAATGTGAAGAAAAATAAACTAGAACTATCACGGTGATTGATACCCCCACAACGTAACATTTGTTCAGAGAAGTGAAATAATTAAGACATACATTTTGAAAAGGTGGTAATGATCTTGACCTTTCTCTGTCCTACAATAAATACAGATAAACCTCACTAAAACGACAACCTTTAACGTTTGCAAAAGTCAGTTTTAAACTCAATGTTTTCTTCTTACACCATGTGCTCAAAGTAACTTAAGTAAAAACATAGACACATTTCAGCAATAGCATTGCGTATATAAAACAAGCAGAGTTATGGTTCTTGTGCACTGCACTTCCTCTCATCTAAGTCTATCTACATATGAAGTTTTATCAAGCTAGCAACAATAGTATTGGAGTTATGCTCCGGACAAAATCAAAATACCAAAAATCACAAAGGGGAATAACTCCTTTCAAAAAGCAAGCAGGGTTATATTTCTTGTGCACTGCACTTCCTCTCACCAAGGTCTATCTGCATATGAAGTTTCATCAAGCTACAAACACTAGACAAAATACAAAAAATAACAAAGGAAAATAAAAAAGGGGAACAACTCCTTTCAAAATACATCTGGAGTTATGGTTTCTATGTACTGCACTTTCTCTTATCAAGGTCCATCTACATATGAAGTTTCATCAAACTAGCAGCATTAGTATTGGAGTTATGCTCCTGACAAAATCGAAAGACCAAAAATAACAAAGGGAAATAATTCTTTCAAAGAGCAAGCCGAGTTATGGTTCTTATGTACTGCACTTTTTCTGATCTTTGTCTATCTACATATGAAGTTTCATCAACCTAGCTACATTAGTATTGGAGTTATGTTCCGGACAAAATCAAACGACAAAAAATATAAAAGAGGAATAACTCCTTTCAAAATACATGTAGAGTTATGGTTCTTATGCTCTGCACTTCCACTCATCTAGGTCTATCTACATATGAAGTTTCATCAACTTAACTACAGTAGTATTAAACTTATGCTCCGGACAATTTTTTGTAGACCGACAGACCGACCGACAGACAGACAGACCGACCGACAGGGTGACTCCTATGTACCCCCCCCCCAAATTTCATTTGTGGGGGTATAAATAGATTTGGGCTCCACGTTCTGCTAACTAAGAAAAGTCCCTTTCGACAAATCATGATAGATAATGGCTGCCAACATTTATATCGTGGCAAAGCAGTTGGAGACATAGACACAATAAGTGCCACCACTGTCCTGTTGAAAAAAAAAGTGTTGAACCAGACCAGCCGCTGGAATTTCCGATTCGGCCTTTGACTATGGTCTACACTGTTTCAAATCAATCACAATCAACAAATTTTCTCCTCCACCTTTGCTAATAGTACACACCTGGACCAAGCGCCGCTATGAAAAACATGTGACTGATCTGAGACTACACTATTTACAATTACATCAAACATATTTTGTCATTTTGCGGCACCAATAAATTAATAAATAAACGCACAATAAGTAAAACAAGTATAAAATATAGCCAAACAGTAGGGGATATACTATATCTTAGAGTGGCATAATTTGTCTCAGGCCAGATTATACCCCGGGTATAAAATATCCTAGAATATTTTGAACCCAGGTATACTCTGTACTAGGGGTACACTCTCGGGCCTTACATGAAACGTTCTCTTAGAAACATCCAACAGTTGGCGCCATTTATCGCCGGGTGTTCTCTTTGCAAGGTCATACAAACTTTGATGCAAATATTTTGTTAACGACACATCGATCAAAAATTGAAACCTCACCGGTCAAACATCATCGGCACACTACTAGTTGAAGACAGATATACTAACTCTAACAGTGCCCGTGCCCCAGTTGTCGTTGAAATGAATGTTGCTGCGGTTTCTTTCGAAATCTCCCCTATATTGCCAGGCGTAGCCAGAGTATGTGCTGCCAATATCCATGGCAACGACAAGGTCCGGATCTTTGCAAATGTTCTGAAATAAATGAACATACATTTTCGTCGGTATAGTAAAAAAGCGATAATTGTATTGAAATAGATCGATACTAAAATATTTAAACTACGTACGCAACACCCTCTTAAACATTGATTTAAATAAC
>JAULCE010008904.1:0-22805 GCA_032359355.1 Macoma nasuta | reverse complement strand
AGAAATTGGATTATACATGGATTACCAAACCGATGAGTATGTTTTCTTAGATAACAGCCAATACATATGTCTATAAATATTTCAGAGCTTAACCATTTACCTTGTAGATAGATACGCCTTTGGAACCCTCTGTAGCAGAGGGCCCTTGAAAAGAATTGTGACAAATGAAGCATTTGCTCATATTGAGCAAAATGTTTCATTTCCCAAAATGCTTTCAACACCGTTCGAATTTGGCATTTTTCTTTCCATTAGATATTCTTCATTAGATGCTTACATTGTAGATGGACAAAAAATAGCATATGAGATATTGGATCAACCATTTTCTCCCTGTGCTATTTTAAGACTCATTCACAATGACAGTTAATGATGAATAGGAAGATTATCTACGAGAAAGGAAAGTACCAATTTTTAATCACTTTGAAAACTTTGTGGAAAATTGAGCATTTACTCATAGTGAGCAAATGCTCCATTTCCCACAATGTTTTCATTATTAATTTGCTATGATGGCGTTAAAAACGTATTTATAGAGTAAAGCGTTAAGATAAAAATGAAAATTACTTATCAATCTCCTTTGCATTTCAATATTAACCTACCTTGTTACCATTCATTAGAACTGCAATTCTAAGGAGGGGTCACAGGGTTTTTGGAGTAACGAGGAGAAATATTTTTAGAATTCTAAGATATGCCTCTCATGTGTAGCCATGTTCTTACTTTGATATTTTTGTCTCTAGTCCTATTCAACCAAGTGCTATGAAAATGTGCTGGGTGGTAGTTTTTAGACCTAACCCGAGTTTCCGGTTGGTCATTGCACAGTGTATCATTGTTGCACCATTGTCAACATTTGAACGTCTATGATTAACCCATTCTGTCATATAAATGATTTGTTACTTTAGGCTCATCCACATTGAAAGTATCTGATAAAACAGATGGACATGTAATAGAAAAACAAAAAAGCTATTTCTGCTTGGTTTTAAAAGCATGGAAAAGTATACGTTCCATCTTAAAGAGTCTCCAAATACCCACACTTCTTTTACCCCTTCCTCCACATAAGCGCCTTTTAGCACCTCTGTAACCGACAGTAATTGATATAATTGTAAGATAAGTAACATCTGATCGTATCAATTCAATTCAAAACTTTCATTTTTCTTTAGCCTCGATTTTCATATTTTAAATGAGATTATTTTACTTTAAATTAGTCTTAAAATAGCTTGTGGAGTAAAGATTATTATCAACAGGTCGAATTGTCCAGAAGACAATAACAAAGGAGTGTCTCCTCCGACTACTTAATTTTTCCAGTGGTCTGCCGAAATTCCATTTTTCCAATATTAAACTATTAGAGGTTAAAAATCTAAAATTTAATTATTATGAAGTCGTTTTGACTTTAACTAGACGATGCGCCGGGTATAGTCATCTCGTTCTTTGGCTGTACTATTAAAAATGCAACCTGCTTTATGATATACTGGTTGTGATTAATCCATTTACCTCAGTGCAACCGATTAAATCTCGTTTGGAGATGGACGCCACTCGTCAAAGAAAATGTAACACTTTTGAAAATAAGGCATAACATATTTACACATGCATTTTGTCTTCATTAATATTTGTTTAAAAATATAAGCTCATTGGTTAATTGTATAACTCTGTGCATTTTCCTAGCTGCGCGTTCTTCTGTCATTTTGCTAAACTTTAACGTAAATAAGAACATAAAGATTTTTAAAGTTCAACGTCACGTTTTAATTTCATTTATTAGTAAACTGGGGTTAGACAATATCTGAGTTTCCAAATATATTTGCATAAAATATGAATTATTCAACTACTGACCAAAATAAATTTTTTTTTAAGATTTATTAAGTGGATGCCATAGATCTTTACTATCAGAAAATGTCAAGAAAATTGTGTGTCACCAGGCTCATTTTCAAAATATGTTCCTAAAGGTTGATGTACCTAATGTTTTCCTCCGGAAAACTTGTAAAAAATGAAATGAAATTATATTTCTAACATTTAATATAATGAGTTTACAGTACTCTGTCATGTTAAAACTGGAACAAAATCATCCAAGTTACTTCTCACATGCGTAGATAAAAAAAAATCATATTCATATGATTTCCAACGCATTGCATGCAGAAATCAGTATTTTGGAAAAAAAATCTGTAGAAATCTGATCAGAGGATTTAAGATGAGAGTTCTGATCAAAATATGCACTGTTTATTATCACGTCCCAAGTATGTTGGGAATGCATTTCGAGTAGGAATTATATTTGTATAGTGTTCGTAAGGAAACAGTCCAGTACAGTAACAATTAATTAAGTTGTTTTAAGAATTTTAATTGCTCGCGTATGTGATTAAACAGAGTTACATATTTAGCAATGTGATTATCTACCATTTGTTATCGTCAACTATTTGAGCGACAGACACATTTGATAGAAATGATTGCTTCAGCAAATTCTCATATATGTATATGATTTACTTAAGCCTGACCTAGAATCTTGTGTTTGAGAGCTCTACATGAAGTGTAGCATATTAAGTCTATGAGCTACGAGGAATAGTCTCATAGAGATTGATATAACTTCGCAACCAGTATGGCATACTATCATATTAAAGTAATGTACATACTTGAACGTACTTAAATATATTTTGCTTTTTCAGGTCGATTCAGAGACGACAAATATAAAAACTGGATAAAAGCAAGTTTATGTCTACAGCACACAAAAGAAGGTTTAGAAAAATTCGTAGAAACAACATCAGCGGAATGTTTTGACGACGTTAAGAACCTAATAACGTCTGCCGCAGGGTGCACTCAGTGTAAGTCAAAGGATGTATCAAGACACAGTGTCAATTGCACAAACTGCACGTCATTGACAGTACAATTAAAAATGAAAAGTAAACGTGGACAACCTACATGGACCAACACGGACCTGATAGAAATGAAGGTGTCTCCAAATAACGTTGCAAAGCTGTTTATGCCCTCTCACTGTCGCAATTATCTAAACCCAGAACAAGGGGACAACACTGCACTTTTATCGTTCATGTCAGAATGTACAAACGCGACATCGAAAATACAGAATCCTACAGCCATAGAGGAGGTAAGACCTCTTTCTCAATAAACATAAAATAAAGTAAAGCTAGTTTTGTTTCTTTGTTTTTTGTGTTGAGCTATTCGTCGGCTCGACAATATTTCAGTCATTTCGCGATGCCCGGCTAAATACTAGTGGAGAAAACCGCAGACACCCGTCTGAATTACAACTTGGTAGAACCACTGACCTCCCCCAAGCCAGCCGGAAGACTATGTCACATAAAGATTTTCACCTTTTGCAAGTAATGTTCCCTTTATATATGAAACACGTAAAACATGTCATTCAAGCACACCAGTATGTATTTTCATAATCGGTATTGATAAGGTCTTATCATAACCGAAAACGATTGCACGATGTATTGATTCTCGAAATTACAACAGAATATCGATTGTTTTAATGTGGCGACTATTGTAATTAAAGGCAGATAACTATGGACCTCGATAAAAAAATTAACAGGTACTTTTGAAGATCCCTGTTGATGGTTACTTTTGTTTTAAACTATATGTGTGATCACTCATTTTCTTAGTTAGCTCATTATCTATCAAATGGAAATGACTGTAAACTTATTTTTTGCATAAAGATGTTTTTGGTCAAAAACTGATGTTGTTTTTTTGTTCTGCATAGGGTTTACCTCACTGTCATCTCGCATTGAACATGAAATAATAATAAATTAAAACACCACTTGTGACAACTCATTTTCTTATCCTTTTCCTTTCTATTGAAAGCATAAAGAGCCCAAAATTTTGAAACAAAAATGTTTTATATCTAATTAAGGAAAAGTGTAAAGAGGAGTGGGTTGGGTAACCTGAAAGTGGTAACTATTTAACTCTTTCCTTTTTGAATATCTTATTTCCATGAGATTGAAATAAGAAAATAAAGCATTTCCTATGCTCCGCTGATTAAAAACACACTTAATTTTAAAAAAGAATAACACAAATGGATGGAACTTGGCATTAGTGGAATGTTGTCATGACTTAAACAGCATGTTTAAAAGTAAACGGCTTGGATTAAAATGGGGTTGAGCAACACTGTTTTAATAGAATGTTAACTAATGAAGTGTTAATGGATTTAACCGACTGTTAAGTCAACAAGCTGTCCAATCTAACAAGTTTTCGAACAACTGGGTCCAGATGTTGTTTTGCACTTGTTAAGAGTAGAATTTTTTCACTCTTTTTCATCAGTTGAAATTCTATTTTAACAATTTAAAAGTGAAGATGCGTTTCGGTATAATAAAATAAAATATGCCTCGCGTTACATTTTGTTTCTCTGGTTGACAATATCAATGTCACACACGCTGCCATGCCATTTTTATATAATATGATGTACAATTATAACGATCGGCGGACTAGCAGAGTGGTAAAGCGATCGTCCCTTGATCCAGGGGTCGTGAGTTCGATCCCCCGCCGGACCAGTCTTTCGGGTGAGACTTGAAACCGAGGTCCCATTTATAAGTGCTTTACACTGGGCATGTAAAAGAACCAGAGGACTCCTTCGAAAAGAGTAGGGCGTTGCCCAGGTTCCTCTGCATCCGCTTCCCTCTCTCTGGGACGTCCAATAAGCCCAAAATTTGCAGAAATGGAGGTAAACTACAAAACCAAACCAAACCAAACAATTATAACGTTACAGGTAAGGAACTCTCGAAACGATGTTATGCATTCCGGAACCATGCGAATAGAAGATAAACAGCTACAAGAGATCAAGAGCAGATGTGTTACTCTCTTGATGGACCCAAAACACTTAAAGCGAGATCAAAACTGCCAAAAGGCTAATGCTAAAATAGAAAAGGTAAAAACTTGATTAAATTATTTTCCTGTAGAAAAACATGTATTTGCGAAATGCAATATGTTTTAGAAAAAGTCATAAGCGTTTCAAAGGGCTTTGAATGCATATTAACATAAGGTAGTTTCATACAATCATTTTAACATAGCATAGCAGATAATGTGTTCTATTCTAGATCAATATTTTAATAGGTAATAATGTAAAATGATTTACATGCTCATTTATATCCTAATACTTAATAAAACAATTTTCTTTTATAGATTATTGACAACTCCATGCATATCGATTTTCACAAAGAAGAGAAGAATGCATTTGATGAGCATAACAAGCATGTTGCAGATGAACTTACAGATTTGAAGGCCGAACTAGAATCACCAAAATGTACACTGGAAAATATCACAGAGACAAAACAGAAAATAAAGGCGGTAAAAATAACAATAACGTTGCTTCAGATTCTAAATACTATTAATTATTACTATTATTTGGCATAACAGACGTACACATTGTTGGTAATCTAAATAATGTGTGCTGGTTTTGTTAAGTGTTGTGTCACTTTGACAGCTTTGCTGTCTTTTCGCGACTAACAGCTAAATTCTAGTAAATGAAGCCGGCCTGCCCGTTCGGGCAAATGTGGCCCACTGGGTAGAGCCACCAACCTCTAACCGAACCACTGCAATTAAATTACCATTTCAATAGTACAGCCAAAAAGGTTATGTTGTTTTTTCATGTGTCTCTTAGACCGTCTTTCCATCTAATGTTAATATAAACAAGGTGTATGATACTTATGTCATAATAAGCCCAATAAGAAAGAACAAAGGTACACACATCGTCCATAATATGTTCATAATAATAATGGTGCAAAACGTATCTGCTCACATCTTCATTATGATTGTTTTAGGAAAATTCGGCTCGATTTAATTCAAGGTTTGTAGCAATTCAACAGTAATGAAAAACATCAACTAATCTGATTTTTATTATATAATATTGGTCTAGGCTATTTAAAGATATATTCATCCGAATCCAAGCTGTTGACACCCAAGTCAATAGTTTTACTAAACTACAAAACTGGCAGTTAAGAGGTTAATTTTTCATAACTTGAACTGTCTTAAACGATCATCGCTCAGTCATCAGCATACCGACAGGGAACAATAGGCCCTAGTTAACACATCTTCGATATGCGAACAAACATATTACCGTAATTATCACATTTTGTTAACAGTTAAACAGGTAGGACAACCTTTCCTCTGGGTAAAGTGGGGTCACAGTAAAGGTACAGTCGGAAGCTCAGAAAGGGGGGAATATTTAGCGAGTTTAATATTCGCTAATTTTACTTACTCGCGAAAATAGCGAAAATTTCTTCCGCGCGAAAAAAAACACTTATACGGTAATATATTTTATTTATTCATTTGTCAAACTAAATAAACAATACAGATCATCCACAAACGCTACATTCAACCTTCGACAGTTAAACTGGGACTACAATGTTTAGAATGACATCTGAAATATTAAACATCACACATGCTGTATCTGAGCTGAATATATAAAATCATTTATCTCCATCTCCATCCCCTGCAACTCACGTTTTCGTTTCGGTCTTATTGAAATGGCGATAAAAGTTTGCAATATAATTGCATTGATGTTCCAAAGCGTTACTATAAAAGTAGAAAATATATCCTGCATGCTATGTCAAATAGTACCCCATACGATCCCATCTAAAAGCTAACACATGTTTATTAGTTGTTGAGGCAATATACGTGCAGAAGGAGTCCAAAAATAGAATTTCACAATTTCTAAAAAGTTTTCGTGATATGTTGACATGCATTGAAAGTAAATAATCGCTGTATGTGTTTAATAAATGGCCAAATACGTTTTTAAAACAAAATGCTGTTGGGATATCCCCTTTAACACCGATATGAAATTTACCACAACGATATTTCATGATGATGCAAGATGGCTAAAACACCGACACTAATGTTATACTGGTTAACTTGAAGTCACCGACACTAATGTTATTCTGGTTAACTTGAAGTAAAGATACGGCATAATGCAGAACAAGTAAATCAGTCGTTTCCCAAAACGCTCAATTATCACCTGGATAACTAAAATATTAACGTCAGTCTTTAAGTAATAATATTCATCAACATCATCCTGGCCCAACAAATTTCTTATTTTACAACTGTTGGAACTGTACTTGCCACCTTTTTGCAGATTTGTAGACTGTGTTTTATAAAGATTGCATTTACGCGACTAAAATACACATTTCGATCTTATGACGATTTGTCTTATCTTCTAGATACTGTTCAGGCTAAGAACAACTCATAGTAATAGCTAGTATAGTATAATCGTATTTGTTGTTTGACAAACTTCATGAAGAAAACATTCATATCTAGAATAAAGAGTGATTTTCAGTGCTTCATCTATAATAATCATGTGTTATTTACTGTGAAATAAGTCTTGAAACTATGTAATAACATATGATTAATTTACCATGTAATATTTGACCAGGATTTTCACTGTTTGTAAGTGTCATACTTTAAATGTTGTTTTCAACATTATTGAGAATTAAACTGTGCAAACATTCAGTAATGCGTTTCGAATACCTCTACGAGAGCTTACACCGAAACCAACAAATATTCTATTTATTGTATGCATTTCGAACGCCCTATATAGATTACTCGGCGTCTGATCCGATACCAAACTGTTGAAACCGAAACCGGGAGCCCCAAATTTTACCCATTTACACATACTTTTGATATACATCCATTCGAGAAAATAGTCAGGTTAAATATACTACTCTTATACTTCAATTCCTCAAAAAGGAAAACAATATATCAAAACGTTGTTATCAGTACTGTATTTTGACACATGTACAACTCTATATATAACTTCTTTTAATTAATTTCATTTCTTTTTTACATAAAGAACTGTTTATTCTTCCGCGTAAAATCATTTACAATTTGTAGCTATCTTGTTTACACAATAACGCACATGCGAAATATTTTACTGGAAATATGCATTACCAGCGTACGTAGGTTCGTAACTTTACGCTTACGTTAAAACTAATGCAATCCGTAATCCCGTGGTACTAAACTTTCAAAACTTTGAGAAGTATCGTACGTAGCTCTTCAACCTCAGATCTATAGTATTGAGCATGAATTAAGTTTTGTTACCATTAAATCGACATTGTCCAAACTCTGTCCAATATTATGTGTTCAATAATGACAACGGCACTTCTACACCACAAGTTTGTATGAGCCGTTTGATCAAACAAACAAACAAACTAGCCCACATAAAGTAATGCATAGGTGGGTTTTCCCCGTTCAACCTTCTCTGAACAAGCAGACCCTGATGGGTCACGTTTTTCTGTCATTTGGATGTACATGAATTGAATCTAGTTTAAACTCCTAAATTCAAAACCGAATCTGTGTGTATAACGCGTTGTTTACGAAAATCGATATCCGTACACAAGGTGAATGTTAGAAGAAATAACTGTCGATATTTATATTGGCTATCGCGACAGCCTACCGGCAGATTAAATGGGCATTCAGATCAATATGTAAATATGGAGCTTGTACAAAGTTTTAAGGCAACCAATCAGAGGTATTCACAGTTACGCTCATATAAACTAACGGAATTTAACTTGCGTAACGTCAATTGTTAAGAATTGTTGGTAAAACACAAAACTGGAAACATTTTCAAATTCAGTGTATTTATAGAAACCAACAAAGTCCTGGTCTCAAATTTCCTCACCGAAAGTCACTTCCTCTACAGACAGTGGAAGCTAGCAAATGTCATGTGACAGAAGCCAGTGAGTTACCTTCCCTAATTTACTACTGCAATGGAGGTAACTTATCTTATAATATAAAAGAAGCGCCCAGCGGAGTAGAAATAGTCCGACACCAATGAAATTATCGAAATGATAATTTTACTGTTTGACACAGTGAGTTTATTAGAAAATAACTCACCATATATACCGGCAAACCACGAAAAGCATGTAATACTGATGCTTCTTAAATACATAAGAATAAAACATATATTTTGCACCTTGTATCAAATAATGCACAAACTTAAGAACTTCAATTAAATAAAGCTAACAATACGAATACTTCAGACGGTATTCGGGCAATGCTTTTAACGCATGTGGGATCACTAAAGAAGTAAGACATGTGTGTATATCGCTATAGGTTACAACATGCCAGATAATAACAAAGTTAGCATCATTTTGAATTTGATTGCTTTTTGTATTTATTAATCCTATTTTGCTTCTGATTGCAGACGTAAACAATACAACTTATTAGGCTTGTTTAAGAATAGCCATATTGCTGGTATATATGTTCAATAGCGAAAGATAAGATAATTAAATTCTAGAAAAAAATATGACCGCTTGCTTGCGAGAACATTTATTTACTTAATCTATATTTATACTGTTATAATAAGTGGTGTAAACAATATGCGGATGTAGATATAGATCTTCAATGTTCAGATCTTGTTTACACTTTGTTATTATGGCTGTAAAGGTTGCACATCATATAATACTTTCGACGTTTCTATATATATATACGGTCAAAGTGACAGTCTGCCATATTTAAATGCGCTAGGAGGGTTTTCCGCAAGAGGTTGTGCTCACGTCGGATTTGTCTTGCGCGATGCTTTATTATCTGTGTATTCATTTACACATTCCCCTATTTTCATTTCGTAAGAAACTGTGTGGGACTGGCGATAAGGTAATGATAATGACGATGACGATATTGAAGTATCGGTGATTATGATGATAATGATGATGATGATGATGATTGTTATCATGATGATCATGATGACGAGGTTTATGATGATGATGATGATCATCATCATCATCATGATATTAACTTATAATCCTGTTATTTGACAGTGTATATATGTAAACAATAATAAACGTAGTCGTAAGACTTCACGAAAAAGGACATGACGTCATTAAAAACACCTTTACATGCAATGACGTCAATAACAAGCCAAAAGTCAATCCCTGATCCATTTTCCTCATTATTAGTTTTCTAATTGTTATATATCCTTAGCTTTAAAACAAAGGAAAATGATTTTAGTTCTATTGATAAAAGGTAAATATAAATCGTTTGTTTTTTAACAACATGCAAGTCTCCAAGCGAAAAAGAAGCACTCAAAAGACATGCACGCACACAATGCAGATGCTTACATCTTGCCATATTTTATAGGTAAATAATTTTGCTTTATTTATTGATAACATTATATTTCGTTCATGGTGCAACGAGTAATTCTTAAAACCTGTTAACCATGTTGCTGTTCACTTCACCCTGTGAATATGTAGTTTAGTAGGTCGAAAACCTAAGCACACCTTTAAATGACCTACCTGTCCTACTTTTATTGACAACATGACCTTCTCTTCAGTACGAAATAATCACAGTAAGTCGATATCTGTAGCCAATCGTGATCACGCATATACAAACCATCTGCATGTACTACCAATAAGGGCGAAAAACGAAATCATTTGTTTTATCCTTGGTAATCATTAAGGTAAGGAAACCGTTTGAAAAATAAAATATTTTGATAGATGGAATAACTAAATAAATAATTCATGCTATAGTTTAGATTCATCGTGCTTTGTTTAAATGAATCTTTTCATTTCTATGATACTTTTTATTGCTAGGATTCCCACACCTGATTCAACTTCAACTTTTCAGATAGAGGAAAGTCAGATCGGAATGAAAGCGACATTCGAATGGCTTGGTCTTGATTCAAATAAAGTTCACGGGCTGAAAGAGATGGCAAGTGATATATCTAAAACGGCTGAAGATAAAATAAACATTATGGTGAAAAAGGAATTGATGACAAAAGATAAAGAAATATTTAACTTGAAAACCAGGGTCAGTGAACTGGAACAAGATTTTGACCAACATGAAGATAGAAACAAACACCTTGAAGAACAAATGAAAGCAGATAACAATGCAGGCGAAGGGGTAAGTGAATTTCGGTGTATTAGCATTGTGGTAAAAAGAGATGCTTACGCTGTTCAACTAATCCCTTTGCCGCCAAATTCAAAACTATAGTCTGCGAAAAGTTTTGGTTCTAATAGTTTTACGAGAGAAAAATATATTTAAATAGGAATAAATTCACCAATTACGATTTCTCTATAATCAATCTTTTTTTTATGGGAAATAGTAAAATCCCTGATCAGACGCCGCATTGGAAAGGCAGCGGCTTATCTGAGGCTACACTATTCGAAATGGCACATTTATACTACTACGGCGCCGGAAGAGTTAACCCTAACTAAAGGGTAGATCTGAAGTACGACATTAAAGTAAGAATTATGCATCAAACTGTTATTCTGGTAAGCCACTGTGCTACCAGAACAAAATAAAATATGGCTACTGACCGTTCCAAAGCGTACTCATGTATTCACCATAGTTTTAGGTCTGCTGTCTGTCCTTATATGTCTTCTATATGTTGCGTATGTTTTGGATCACACATGTGTGTGTTTGTGGGGGGGGGGGGGGGGGTTGTTGAAGAACATTTTGCTGTGCTGTTCAGGTGGCTCTATGTTTTGTTGTGGTGTGTCCTGTAAGATCTTCTTGTCTACTTTTACACTATGTTAATGGCATTTGCTTTAAATCAGTGTAAGTGTTGAGTGTAGAAACACATTCTTACTATCACTATATAATATAATTGCTTTCAGAGCGTGTTTCGATTCTGTTTGTGTAGTATTTTTGAGTCACTAGTCTTTGAGTCGCCCCCAAGTGTACGAATTAGCGTGTATGGTGGGTTTGGTAGGGTGTATTAAACTTAGTCCTCAGGATCTCATAATCGATTCATACGTCAAACACGTTGGTATCAAAACAAATTAGTGTTTGTTAAAATTGTTTCACATGTTAATCTGGTATATTTCTCCAGTGCCTTGTAAATTTTAGTATCATTAGATAAAAGGAGACCACACCAAACAATTTTAGAGCAACGTAATTATTTCATAGTATTGTTTGTAATATCAGGGAAATGTTAGAGCTTTACGTCAACACGAAAAGGAGAAATGGAACGAAAGGGAACCAGACGAGATTACTGTAACCCTAGAAGACTGTGCCGATGATCTAATGAAAGAAAACGAGGCACAGAGTAGTAACAAGACAGTATCACCACTGTATCTTCATGACAAAAAGCAGGAGATACAATTATTGATACAAGACCAACCAGAGGCTATAAATATAAGTGGAATGGTAAGAACGTGGCAGTTGTCGGATATTTCTTTAATATTGTATTTAAGTAGCCTGTTACATCTGGTGTAAATTTTGAATTGCATTCATCATTTTAAAATTGTCTCGTTTTTTTTGCATCTTTAATATTTGTTTAATTTTAAAAATACGGAAATCCTAGCAGTTTTTGGTGCTATATGACCTTTTAAGTGTCGCGAAGCCGTAAAACCGCGTATTTCTATCATTTCGTGAGTATGACATTGAAACAAATCGATTGTACCTTAGCAGAATAGAGAGTAAAGCGAAACTGATTGTTGTATGTGTTAAAAACCCATGTAGAAAAATCTGTTCGACCTTGTTCAGTTTATACAACGCAATTAAAAACTCCAATATCACACTGGTATCAAACGCTTAATACATTTTAGAGCTCTTTATCGAAATGTTTTGATTGGTTGCATAGCATTACTCTGATTCATTCGTCTCGCGCATTTGACGTTTTCAACCTCATATCCTGCTTCAAGCTGACGCTGAAAACATCATCCAAAATGTATCGTAATAAATGTTACAATTTTTTAGTTTGCTATGCGGGCTCCACTTTTATTAAAATAGAGTATTACCACGAGCAAAGACAAACTATAAGTACACGTTTACAATTGTCTAAAGCACAGTAAAGTTGTCAGGAGAAATGACATTCACCAAAAGTATTCAAAATTATCTTTTCCCTTCACCCTTATTTTACAAACTGCACCAGAGACTATACAATGTACCTCTAGAGGAAATTTCTTTAATTTATAGGAATTACTAAATTTCTTGGGAAGTGTTTTAGTTGTGAACCTAATGTGTTTTAGAATGAGGAATATAGAGCCACGTTGAAAGGGACGGTAGAATCGTCTGACCTTGGTTCCGAAACAGTAGGCAACCTTATGGAAACAAACAGTGCATTATTTAAACAAGAGAAATGCAAAACTGACGTTATGGAAATAGACGAGATTAAGGAAATACCTAAAAGACGCTGTGAATTGCAGGAAAGTGTAGATGATTTGACGAAAGAATCCGAAGAACAAAATACTCAGCAGAACGTATCAGAAAGCAGTATTCGTTACGAAAAGCAGGAAACAGTAGCAATGAAACAATGTCTCGACCATTCGAATACAAGCAAAATGGTAAGTTCACAGCAATGCTCACAACTTTAATCAACCTTTTTATTGAAGCTACATTTTTTCATAAGTGTACATATTGAAAATATTTATTATGTTTAAATATCACGTTTTTGAGGTGCGTTAAACCTTGCGTAGGTCATGTCATATTGTTGTTCACAAGCGTAACTCTACTATGTCGACCCATGAAGAAGTTAAACAATGTAAAGATAATGTGCAAAAGAACGGTACGTAAATAATATGTATTGAAAAACGAGTAGCTGCACAGAATGTCTCGGATGCTAGTGCATGCTCCGGTGTTATGGTTTATGGGTGCCAATTGCTTTTACACAGTTCCGACAGTATCAGTGATTTATCAGTGAAAGTACACGCATAAAATCATAAAAAAACCATTGTAGATCATATTTACTAGATATTCTGACATGTGCATAATGCCAACGATTTTCTTCGCCTAAATCACAACACCGGAACATGCTCTAGCATCCGAGCCATTCCGTGCGGCTACTTGTTTTTCGATAAATATTATTTATCACGTCGAAATAACAAAAGTAGAAAATAGATGCAAGCTTTATCAAATACACACTGCTACATCTAAAAGCTAACACATACCATTTGGTCATCGAAGCAATGATCGTGCAGAAAAGGTCCAAAAATAGAATTTCACAAGTTCGCCAAATCGATATTTACCGACCAACTGGCGATATATCTACATATATTGGAAGTAATTAATCGCTGCATATGTTTAATAAATGGGCAAATAAGTTTTAGAAGCAAATAGTCACAGGAATAACCCTTTAACACCGACATGATATGTACCACCACGATATGTTAAAGATGACAAGTGAGCTAAAATAAGCAGTATACAACACCGGCACTGTTATCATACTGGTTAGCTTGAGGCAAAGCATAATAAGGATAAAATATAAGGTGTAATAGTCGTGAGAAGCAAAACAATGTAAACGTCGTTAAAATAGGTATATACTTTACTTTTACACCTACATTACAATCAAAATGTTCCTACTATCATTGACAAAATAGGATTAAAGTTGATAAAAATGAGGATATATGCCTGAATATAAAGTAAATAAAAATGCTAATAAAGCAATATACCTGTTACCACACAGACACCAAACTCGCACTGGCTCAAATTTCGCCGAAGAAAAAGATATATTGTAAAGAGGGAGGGGTTGGCGCGGCCATTTTGTTGACAGGAAGTGAATCGGAGGAAACGTTTTCTTTCCCCAGTGTGATTATAATCGTGATTAGGAGAGATTTTAACGCTAACTAAAAATGCATTGCTGAACTACGATAATAAAGCGAGCATTTCATATTCACATTTAAAATTTCAAAACATATTTTTAATTGGTTTTAAGGCATTATTTCAATACGGTCGCCAGAGCTTGGAAACTTTAAAATGTCATTTGAAAAAATTAAAACGACCAACAAGCAATTTTTGAGCAATTTTATCATTTCATACTGATGTGTTATGTACAAGAATAATGGTAAGTACGCGGATATGTGTATGTACAGTGGTGCTCACTTATACCGTACTCAGTACGAAATATCGGTTAGAAGGAAAGGAATTGCGTCATTCTTTGTTTCTATATACGTCCGCATGTTTATAAAGAAATCCGATGGAGATCGGTGGATCCGAAAGATCGGCTACAACAAAACAATTCTACGGTTCCGAGTCTGAAGTTTGTACGTATAATTGTTTGCTTAGACCGAAAAAGTCACAGTTTGACGAGTGATTGCAATTCCTATGACACACACTTTTCATGGCTTTCGCGACGAGCGTGCAACAGGTCAATTGGTTTAAACGACCATACAGTACCGACATGTAACCATTCCCAAAGTATGTTTGTAAATTAATAAAAGGCATGTCAACTAGATACTTTAATCCTTAAAATTATCTTATATATCTGATGCAACAAGCACGGTGGTGGTAAATGTCGGGATCCGGGACCCGGTATACTGGTTTCATTAGATATATAAAACTGGTCGGAACTGTGCTGTCAAACGAGTGGTATTCAGTAATATTGAACTTCATTTTTAGCCCTTATCCCCTTTATCCTTACACCGTGTTTATGGATGAACTTAAGATTACCATACTGCATTTAAAATTGAATTCCGGATCCGGACTTTTGAAAGTGATCTTGGGAATGTTTCCTTCACTACTTTCGGTTTACCATGGTTCGTTCGTTCTACGTCATTCAACGACATCTATAACATCGGAAACCTTTATTCTAAAGTTGATATTATATTGATTGAATTGTGTTTAGGGGGAATCTTTCGAATGAGATGCTTAAACATACCAATTTATGTCTGTTTACTACAGAAAAGCAAATAACAATCATAATATAATATTGCTGAATTTCGCGGATCTCTTTGATGGAGCAATTGAATGAATCATTCTTAATATCGCGCTTTAAAGATAAGCATACGTTGGCAATGAAATAATTAATCAAACTCATTACTTCATGGTTCGCTTACCTTGCACAGGTATATGTTTGCGGTTATTATGCAACATCTTGATATTTTTGGGTAATCAATTAAGTCCAAAAGCATAGAAAAATGCAAGAGTGTAGTATTTATTATGATCGTTTCTAGCCAACTTTCCGGACCGAATTTTTCACCGATTTCTGAGAATCGGTTCCAGATAATCACAATCGGTCAGAATGCACAGCCCTGAAGATAGAGATTCACAGATCAGTGACTGTTTTAGTACATGTAGCCAAACAAAACTATCAGTTGACATGTAGTTCATAACAGCTGTGCAAATAGAGTAGACTGAGATCAAAAGCAAATAAAAGCATGTTTTTTACGTGTGTAAAAAGTTCATTATTAACGTAAATTATTTCTTTGTGTACGTTTCCCCTTTGTGCTAAAGACAATTATTTGAAAATTATTATCATAAGTGTAACAACTATAAATAGTAAACAAGTACCTTTAGGTGTAAAAATAAAAAGGTAAATTAACGGAAACTTGTATAGTATGGTTGAGAGACCAAAGCATTATATAATGTCTTTCATAACGTTAATTTGATGAATTTGTCTAAAAGTTTGGACATTTTTACAGCTGTAATCACATTAAACGCACCAAATATGTTTTCATAGTGCTAAGTTCAGAAAGTCGTCCAGCGCATGGAAAAGGATTATGTTGTTGTTTTTTATAACATGAATACGACCAACAGGCAATCTTAGAGCAAATATATTGTTTCATATTATTAATTGTAACCTTAGAGAAAGCCAAGTGCTTTAAATCAACACGATGAAGAGATAAAGGACGAAATGGTAACAGGGGAAAACAATGCAACACAACAAGAAAAAAGCGCAAAATTACGAGAGAGTGTCAATGATCTCACAAAAGAATGCAAAGTCCAAATAATTCGCAAGACAAAATCAGAGAGTAATCTTCGTGAGGTAAAGCAGGGGACAATTACATGGAAACAAGAATTCGATCAACCGGAACCTTTACGCACAAAAGAAATGGTAAGTACACGTGGATGTGAAATCCTAATGTGACAAGGCTTACCAACATTCAGGAATTAATATATTTTGGTCAATTAAACACTTAGCACCTATGACTTTTCTACACTTTGCACTACTCTTCCTCATGGCCTTATTAAAGATAAACTTACACAATTAATTCAGAATACTTTTGAAAGACAAAACAGATATTTTCTCGCGTGTAATATGGAACTTGCATTCTTTACAAATGAGTAAGTTAAGCATTACATTCTATGGACTTGCCCCAAAGTTTGTGAAGTACTCACTTTTCTCCTGGATAACATTTATGTACGTTATGGGAATGCCATTTATTGTCAAGTTATTGGTATTCTTATGGGTACGAATTGTGCACAACTTGTCGCGGCCTTGTTTTTACACTGAGCACTATGAGAGAGATTTCATGTTAGGTTTAAACCCGGATTCCCAGGCAGATGTCATCCATGCTTTTAATGATACATCTCGATATTTGGATGACATACTTAACATAGATAACCCCTATTTTGACAAAATATATACTTTTGTTTACCCGAAAGAATTTCAATTAAATAAAGCTAACAGCCCAGATATTTCAGCAGCC
The DNA here is from genome assembly GCA_032359355.1 of Macoma nasuta. Lineage (NCBI taxonomy): Eukaryota > Metazoa > Mollusca > Bivalvia > Cardiida > Tellinidae > Macoma > Macoma nasuta. The sequence continues at coordinate 5,520 of JAULCE010008904.1, read as the reverse complement.
TTTGTTGATTAGACCTTTCAATTAACCGAGGATTTGTTTCTTCTAAAATCTATGATAAAAGAGATGACTTTAATTTCAAAATAGTTAATTATCCACATCTTGACGGAGATGTTCCCCATGCTACATCCTACGGGGTTTACATTTCACAACTTATTCTCTTTGCTAAGGCCTGTTCTTCCGTTGAGGATTTCAGTGATCGCAATCGTGTTATTACTGAAAAGCTCCTGAAGCAACGATACAAGTATGACAATTTTCGTAAAACATTATCCAAATTCTATTAAAGAAAGATCTCTCTCATTAGCAAGTATAAATGTAATTTAAAGGCACTCCTGTGTCAAGGCATATCACACCCGGGGTTTTATGGTGTTGTGATTTACAAGCTTCGGAAAATAGCTGGACATGCCCATTTTCACACTTATAAAACATATCAAAAAATTCATTAAGAAGGGCTATGATCCAACAATATTGCAACGCACTGCATGTTTGGTGGTCAACCCTTTTACAGTTGGTCATCACGCTTCCTCCTTTGGTTGTGCTACGACAGGAAGGTCATAATACTCTATGAAAATTACTTTGAAAGCCGAAAATGGAAGAAGTATGTCGGATATTTGTATTGTGCCCCTTCTGTCGTGCCCTTGATGGCTGCTCTACAGTTACTCTGACTCTGACTTCTGACAAGGCATTGAGTACATTTGATGATTGGCGAAAACATTTTATGTTTTTAATAATTCTGTTTTTACATATATATTTTACAACTGAATTTGCCATCACTGATGATGTAGAGCAGTCGGACGGGGATACCGTTTATTTACACTAATATTTACGTCTGATGGGGTGATGATGGGATAAGAGTGAGGTTGGGCGTCCCTAAACCGGTTTAATCCCTAAGTGGCGTGTTTGCCACTTACCGTTCCAAGGCGGTACTCCTATCTTCACCCTAGAGTTAAGTCTGTTTTGGTCCATGTGTGTCTTCTACATGTAGCGTATGCATGTGTGTGTGTGCGCGCGTGTATGAATGTGTTGAAAACCTTGTTTGTTTCTGTGCTGTTCGGGCGGCTGTTTTTTGTGTATGTGGTATGTCCTGCAAGACCTTCTTATCTACTTTTATGCTTTATAATTAATATGACATTGAGTTTATTGTGTTTTCTAATGCATTGTGTGATTTATATTTTATACTTAACTACTACGCGTTTCGGTCGCATTTGCCTTTAAAATGTCTCCCTTGTCGAAATATAGAATCCGCAGTTTTAGAGCAATTATATCATATCGTACACAATGAGTGTAATTAAGAAATGCAAAGAGAACGTGCAACAGAAAGGATAGTGCGTGACATCGTTTTACGCGTTCAATTGCCATCGCAGCTTATACACATCTAAACGCTGCACGATTAACCCTCACTGAAAGGCAATGATAACTACGTTATAATGGGATCCTTATTGTGTACATTAAAATTCCCAAAACATTTGTTTTAATTATTTATTTTTACAAGATTGTATAGCTTTTGGAAACTTATAATGACATTTTAGATTGCGTTTCATGACGTTAATGTTATGCATTTGTCTAGCATTGGACATTGCAACGGTCTTAACATTAAAACTCACCCACATTGTTTTTATAACTGTTTCATTTTATCACTTCGATCAGCATTTGGGAACTTAATAATAATTTGAAAAAACGAAAACGACCAACATGAAATTTTTGATTCATACTATTGATTGCAACCATAGGGAAAGCCAAGTGCTTTAAATCAACACGATGAAGAGATAAAGGAGGAAATGGTAACAGGGGAAAACAATGCAACACAGCAAGAAGGAAGCGTGAAATTACGAGAGAGTGTCAATGATCTCACGAAAGAATGCGAAGTACAAATAATTCACAAGACAAAATCAGAGAGTAATATTCGTGGCGTAAAGCAGGGGTCAAAAACATTGAAACAAGAATTCGAAAAACCAGAACCTTTTCGCATAAAAAAAATGGTAAGTATGCGTAAATGTCTATCATAATTAATATTGCATCGAAGTTAGTTGTAATCTAGAGCGTATTTTTGAAATGTATTTATTATGTTAAACCATCATTCGTTTCCGTCGCCTTGGCCTTTAATGGGTATTACTTTTCAAAATATGGAAACCACAGCTGTTCTAGAGTAATTTCTATCTTGATGGGACGTATCATTTCATACACATTAAATGTAGTTAAGACCAAATTTAATTTAAAGATAACGTGCGAGACAAAGCGAAATTTGTCTTACACGAATCATTTTTCATTTGGGTAAAAGTGTGTTTTTCGTGTGCAGAACACATACGAACACTCGAATATCATTTTTATAATTGTTTTCATGTCGTTTATCTGATACATTAGTCAAGTACTTTGCACATTTCTACGGTCTTGAATATTTTTTTGAAATCTCCCAAAACAAAGTTATAGTTTTTTCATAGTGTTATTTACATACGCTCGGCCAGCGTTTTCGACCTTTTAGATAATATTTGAAAAATGGAAGCCCCCTACTTACGACTTTAGAGAAATTCTAACATCCTATTATATTGCGTGTAATCTTAGGGAAATACCAGTGCATTTTCTCAACAAGATGAAGAGAAAAGGGACGACATGGTAACGGATACAGGTCATAGTGTCGGTGATCTCACACAAGAGTCCGAAGAACAAAGCAGCCAGGCGACAATATTAGAAAGCGATCGTCATGACGAAAACCTTGAGACAGAAACATTGAAACAAGAACTCGACCAACCGGTCGCTATACGTACAAAAGAAATGGTAATTACGCTTTAATGTTTACGAAAATATATTAATATGCATGAATTGTGCGTGTAATCTACATATTAATTGGTAGCTCTGTTGTTAATTGAGAACTGTATTCATCATTTTAAACTATCACGCTTTTAATGCGCCCGGTATTATTATTTGGTCTCAATATTTAAAAAAAGAAAAAGAAAACGGTGCCGCCCCCTTTACTTTATCTTTGAATGGTGCTCATTTATGAATTTTGTGAAGACAGGGACACACTTTGAGACACATTTTAAGAAAAAGCCTCAATTTTCAAGTTGACAGTGTAGTTACACTCAAAATTGTTTATCGCAATTATAAAACACACATTGAAATCACATGTAGCATTTCGTGAAACTTAAGTTACAGAATATCCTCATTTTAAAACTCTATGTAAGCTTTCCCATGGCGTTAGTTTTGTAAACTATGGCATTCATTGTGTCCTGCAAGATCTTTTTCTCTACTCTTATAATACAATAGTTTATTTATACTTTCAGGCCTACATATTCAAATTTGCAGTATATATAACCATGGATACAAAATTAAATATAAAATGATGTTATTTCAAAAATATATTTGCTGAACGAACTTTACATAGACGCTATCTTTAGGTTAACAGACTCAGCTGCAAGTGGATAGCAGCTACAGTAGTCCTATGCGTCTGCATGTTTTGCCCTTTATGTTTAAAATACTCATAATATCTACTAAACAATTAACCAACTTTGCAATCTTCAGTGTTACGTCCGAGCATGTTTATTAGGGTGAATGCATGATATCCGTACATGGTTTACTGAAATACAGTACCTTTCTAATAAATGTAGATAAGAAGGTATTGCAGGACACATCACAAACAAAACAAACAGCCACGCAAACAGCACATAAACAAGTACTTTCTCAACACAAACACACACACTTGCGCGCACGCACTCACGCACGCACGCATGCACGCACGCGCGTGAGCCCAAACATAACATAAAGAAGACACACTAATATAAATCTCGGGTGAAGATTGAAGACTGGAGTAACCGCCTTGGAACGGGTAGTGGCTAACTCGCCACTAGGGATTTACACCGGTTTAGGGGCATTCAAACTCAATCTTATCCCATCATCACCCCATCAGACGTACGGTGTACTCAACAACATCAGTGATGGAAAATCCAGTTGTAAAATATATGTAAAACATAGACCTATAAAATAATGTCTCGTTTTCGCCAATCATTTATGTATACAATGACGTGTCAGAAGTCAGAATAACTGTAGAGCGGCCATCAAGGTAACTTAATTTATAAGTAATGTAAATGTGTTTGTTGCCTTTCAAATTTGACGACCGAAATTAGATAAAAAGCAGAATAGTTATATGATTTTGCATTATTTTTGAGATATCGACGAAGCAATTAATCATCAAAATTAGGGTTTTATAGTGTTTAATTAATTGAGTGTTGCAAACTCTTTGTCTTCAATAAATGTGTGATTAATTGTTTAACATGTAATGCTGATCTAATATGAAGGATATCTTACCTCGCTTAAAGACATCGTTAAGTAGAAAATGAATATACACACAACTTAAATCAGTTTATCTTACAGCAACGTCAGTGACACCAAAAGAAAAACCAGTATGTCCAATATGCATTATGAAACTATTCAAACGTGTTTGAGGACAACTGTAGATGCCGCTAGGTTTCGGAAATAAAAAAATCAGAATGACTTGTTTCCTTGTCAATTTCAATCAACAGCCCTCTCTGAATGAGTTAACTTTAGTCACGCTATTGTGTTGATTTTACCGGACAGGTACTTCATAAGTAGGTAAAACCATTGTTTAATTTCCATGTCACGCATCTAAACTCTTGTTTACACTTGATTAACACCCCTGGATATTTGAGATCTTATAGTGGGGGACCCAAGACCTTGGAATTTGAAAAAATGGTTCCGGCGTACACCCCTCAAAATGTTGATATGGTTTTGTAGAAAAAATATGAAAAATTATGATGGCCGCTCGAAAGCTCTTGCGAACACAAGATATTTAGTATGGCGTCCAAGATGGCCGCCAATGTGAAAGTAATGTCCGATAAATAAAACGCTGGATGTAAGCTACAATCAACATAATAAACTTAAAATAAATCACGTTGGTTTTTATTCACATACACACGGTATCTCATATACGGCTTTTTAATTGGGTCAAGGTCAAGGTCACATTTAAGTTCAACTTGCAAGAATAGTAAAAATAATCCAGTTGAGACCTCATGTTTTCTTTCTTTATTCCATTTATTGGAGACTTTATAGTTTTAATTGTATATGAAAATAAACGGCAAAGAAACAATATGTCTTTAACTGTTATGATAAATAAAAAAATTAAGATGGCCTTAAACATGGCCACCAATTTATAATTAATTTCCGATTTATAAAACGTTGGATATAAGTTACTATAAACAAAACAAACTTAAAATAAATCACCTTAGTTTTTAATCACATACACACGGCATCTCATAAACGGCTTTTTAATTGGATGAAATGGCAAGGTCAATTGTATATGACAATAAACGGCTAAGAACGCTATTATGTATAAGTAAAACAAAAAGTCTGTATCTTAACAAACAAAGAAGAAATTCAAGATGGCCTTCAACATGGCGGCATTTTTTAAACAAAAGGCTTATAATACAGAAACTGTGTATGGATATACTTATTTCCATAGACATGACGTTCAATGAGAATATTTGAAAAAAAGAAAAGAAACGACAGTACATG
>JAULCE010008793.1:0-14305 GCA_032359355.1 Macoma nasuta | reverse complement strand
CATATTAAAAAACATGCTGTTTTCGCCGGTCATCAAATGTACTCAATGACTTGTCTGAAGCCAGAGCAACTGCAGAGCAGCCATCAAGGGCACGACAGAACGAGCATAATACAAATATCCGACATACTCCTTCCGTTTCCGGATTTAAGAGTAGTCTACTCTAACTTGTGTATACCGACTGGAAATTTAATTATGTCTCCCCACTTATACTATAGTGGTAGGAGACATATTATTTGTGTCCTTTCTGTCTGTGTGTCTGTCTGTATGTCACACAATTTGTCTGCACATGTTCTCCGTAACCGCTGGTTTTATTTCATTTGTACCAAGCCTAGTTGAGCATATCATAGGCTCTGGTTCAGTGATTTTCAGCGCAGTTATGGCCCTTTATTCTTTAAAATTTCACTTCATTTGGGCTATCTGCCCTTGTTCTCCATAACCACTCGGCACTGGTTTGATTTCAATGAAACTTGCTATGATACATTGGTACCAAGCCTAGTTGAGCATATCATAGGTATGTCCCGGTTCAGTTATTTTCAGCGCAGTTATGGCCCTTTATTCTTTCAAATTTCACTACATTTGGGCTGTCTGCGCATGTTCTCCGAAACTGCTGGTTTGATTTCAATGAAACTTGCTAAGATACATTGGTACCAAGCTTAGTTGAGTATATCATAGGCATGTTCCGGTTCAGTGATTTTCAGCAGAGTTATGGCCCTTTATTTTTTCAAATTTCACTACATTTGGGCTGTCTGCGCTTCTTCTCCGTAACCACTGTTTGGATTTCAATGAAATTTGCTATGATACATTGGTACCAAGCCTAGTTATTATATCTAGCATCTTAGGCATGTTCTGGTTCAGTGATTTTCAGCAAAGTTATGGCCCTTGTTTTGTCCAAATTTAAACACATTTAGGCATATCTCCATAACTGCTGGTCCGATTTTGATCAAACCTCACAGGAATGATTGTTACCATGTGTAGGTCTGCATATAATTGGCATGTTGAGGTTGGATGATTTTTAGGGGAGTTGCGGCCCTTTATTCTTTCAAATTTCACTACATTTGGGCATATCTCCATAACAGCAGGTTGGATTTTGATTTAAATTCACTGGAATGATCGTGTTCTTGTGCATATTATTGGTGTGTTGCAGTCGTATGATTTTTGCGCAGTTGCGGTCCTTTATTCTACCAACTTTGAATGCATTTGGGTATATCTCCATAACCGCACGTGGGATTTATGCTTAGTGTGTATACCGTCGGAGCATGGTCGGATGATTTTTGCCGGAGTTCAGGCCCTTTCATTGTGTCATTTTGATTGTTAGCAAGGTCATGGTCTACTTGGACATCAAAACCTTACAAATAGGGCTTCCATTTTTCATGTCCATGTCATAACTATTTCATGCACGAAGGTATTCCCAAACCATTTGGCACAAACTTCATTAACATGAGGCAATGTATATACAAGAAAACCAACATCCTTACCCCAATGTCAAGGTCACACATGGTTAATTTCTCTTCCTGTGTTATAACTGTGCAGGGAGACATATGTTTTTCTCAAAAACAGTCTCTAGTTTTATTATGTGACCAATTAGAAAAGTTGTTCTGTGTATATTGGAGATATATTGTGCAGAAAAAATAAACAACTGGCATCGAAAGAAATTGTCAAGTATAGCTTGAGGTCAAAGTCAGTATTGGCGGTCCATAAAACTGAGGAGGACATGATGATGGCTGCAATCAAACTTCACTCTTGTGTTTTCTCAACATTTGACAATGCATGTACAGAACCTATTTCATATTTGATTAAAATGAATTTATTGTTAATCAACAGGATTTGGGCCTGAGAGAGAAACCATCGAGTGATTACCCTCAAGCTAAAGGTAGGTTCTATGTTTTAAAAGTTTTGAATAGCATGGCAGAAACATTGACTGTTCCATAGTAAAAGAAATCCATGAATTTTTACTCATTTGTATGTTTTATAGCTTATAATAGGGAGGTCATAATGTTAGTATTGCATTTTAAATGATATGTGACCGACAGTTCGGCGGCCCCTAGTAGTTCATGTAAGTGTTTGTTGGGGAAATAGTAAATTAGCAATCAAGTGGTAGCTGTTGATCCCACCACCGAGACCGACATAAGGTCAACAGACTCTCATTGGGGAACATTGCCCCAGTATAGTTGTTTCACAGAAAATGAACTCCATGTCTGTTTTAATCTTAAGTCTTTTATTCTGTGTAAAGTTATTTATTTAATCCAAGTCAGATAAAACACATCGTAAGACAAGCACCAAATTATTTATCTAAGTATTTAAGATGTTTATTGTTCGAAAATGTAAAGAAGGCTGATGTTAAGTTCGAATGCAAAATTAAGGTTTTTTGAACAATCTTTAGGGTTAACATATTAACTAATGAAATTGTAAAAGTAATTTAACATATAAGCCAATGAAAACTATAGTAACAAAAAAGGTGAAACCATTTACTTAAGAATTAAGAAGTTTATTTAAGAACATTTTTGGGCTTCGCACCTAATTAGTTAAGGAAGCTAAGGTGTGTGTTAACAGTAGCTTAAAATTTAAGGTGCTAAAAGCAAAACCTGTATTATAATCTAATTGTTTAGAAAAAAGTGATAAAGTTAAATTTCTGAAATGTTTAAGCAGGAAATTATTAAATTAAGTAACATATGTCAAAACTAACAATGTTACAAAATAGAAAAACAATTTTGAATAACTTTGATGTAATTCACAAAGTTTTGAAATTAAAATCATAAAATTTTAATTTATTATGAAAATTTTGTACAAGAATTTGGCTGATTTTATAGCCTGGTTACAGATAGATCAACTATGATTGTAACAGAGGTGCACAATTTTTGTCTTATTAGATACTTTAGTGATAAAACTTGCATTTTTAGAGTAAGAACAGTAGAATCTTTATTAATTGAGGCACACCCACTAAAGTTGTCTTTATTTCTTCTGTAATATTTCAGAACATACTAGTAGTTACACAATAATAATAGACGAGCTACACACGGACACTTCAGAAAATCAGGACACAGAAATGTACTCACTACCCTCATTGAACAGATGCACAAGTCAGAAAGGTATACCATAGATTAGATTATTTTTTTTTCGCATGTATCTGATTTTTTAGTTATTCACAAGGAATTAAAATCGCAAAAACTAGATCAGCAAAAATTAAGTACAAAAATAATCTCTGAATTTGCATACAGTATGTTATAGCACCATTCATATGCAAACTACAATTGTCATTAAATGGCTTTTTATGAGTTGTCATTAATTTAAGTATCATCTGACCACAGATCTGGTTTCAAAGTTTTCCACAAAACATCTGTATATATGCAATTTGCTGCCAAAAACACCTGTTCCTGGAACAATTATCTGTTTAGTTTGAATGTTTGATATGGCATTATAAAAGTTTGAATGAGAAACAAGCCTGTCATAATATAAATATGTGATATGTTAAAACTTGAGAATGAAAAACTTTTTGTTTTAGACCAAATGTCCAGTCTACCAGTTGAAGAGAAAAATCCACCTAACACAGAGGTATTTTTATTTGTTATTCAGTTAATGACCCAATATTCAAATATTTCTGCGGAAGGTTGACCTTATATTTGAACACCAACAAAACTATTTATGTAGTAATGTCGTCAAAAGCGCTGGATTCTTCAAGTCAAGTCGCTGTGTGATCAAACGAGATCCCACTGCATCAAGAATGAATCCGGCGTTCTGCATCACAATGATCACATAGCCCTTTCCCACATGGATACGTGTTTATGCGCATGTGACCAGTGCAGATCCAGATCAGCCTGCACATCCATGCAGTCTGATCAGAATCTCCACTGTTCGCTTTTCAGTCAGAAATTCTTCTATGAATATAAAAGCGAACAGTGGAGATCCTGATCAGACTGCACGGATGTTCAGGCTGATCTGGATCTGCACTAGTCGCATACACATAAACACATATCCATGTGGGAAAGGGATAACTATCTAAATGACCCTTTTATTATACGCCCGAAGGTATGGTGTCTGTCCATCCGTCTGTCCATTAGCAATTTCCCTTCCGCTCTGTAACTTTTGAACCCTTTGAAGGATTTTGAAGAAACCTGACACAAATGTTAATAACCAGACTGAGACAACGTGCAGAAGCAATGTTGCTTATGGCTGGCTTCAAGGTCAAGGTCATACTTAGGGGTCAAAGGTCATATGACTTTGTGTCCCTTCCGCTCTGTAACTCTTGAACCCCTTGAAAGATTTTGAAGAAACCTGACACAAATGTTTACCAGACTGAGACCACGTGCTGAAGCCATGTTCCGGATGGCTGGCTTCAAGGTCATACTTTAGGGTCAAAGGTCATATGACTTTTTTTCCCTTCCGCTCTGTAACTCTTGAACCCCTTGAAGGATTTTGAAAAAACCTGACACAAATTTTAAACACATTGAGACAACATCCAGAAGCCATGTTCCTGATGGCTTGCTTCAAGGTCAAGGTCATACTTAGGGGTCAAAGGTCATAGGACTTTGTTTCTCTTCCGTCTGTAACTCTGGACCCCATGAAGGAATTTGAAGAAACCTGACACAAATGTTAACCAGACTGAGACGATGTAAGGTATATAATAAAATAAATTATTGGCTTTGATATTATTTTCCTGTGTTAACATTTCAGATGGATGTCAAAGATCTAATTGATAAAGTTGTACAAGGGCAAATCCACCAAGCCTCAGATGTTATCACTCATTCAGCAGCTGGCTCCCAGTGCCTTACAATATGCCTCATTTCAATTATTAAATCCAGGATCAAAACTCTTGATGAATGGATGGAAACAGATGTAAATGAAGTTATATTAGAAGGAGACAAAGTGCACAGGACATTGTTAGATGCAAAAGGATGGCCTAATAATAGAAGAGATCCACAACTAGATGTGGATGAAATACCAAAAGAATTACATTGTGTGCTGAGTGATCTTGAGGTATTTGTTAGTGTTGGTGTTGGAGAGAATGCAGCCTATGGACTGGGATCAGAAATAAAAAACCTTATGACAAGGACAATGATTAATTCGAATCCCGACAACTTCATTCTACGAATGTATGGAAAGTGTCGTGTGATTTTCACCAAACCAACATATTGTGTTTTTGATCCGCATGCAGTGAATACTTGCGGACACGTAGATCCAGAGGGAGCAGCATGTTTGATGACTTTCGAATCTTTTGATAAACTAGTGATATATCTTCAGCAGTTAGTCCCTGCTGGTGGAATCAATTATCAGATAGATATATATCCAGTGAATATAGAAATGCTATCTACCAATATCAAAACACCACACTACAGTTTAGGTAAGGGCAAATTTGGAAGTTTATGTTTTCAATGACACATTGAACAATTAAGGACAGTTTCATATTTTTTAATCCTAGATGAAGGGATATAGTACCGGTTCACACATATTTGCATGTTCTGCCTGTCATTCTAACAAGAGACTATACATAGCTTTATATGTTCCGTGATCCATGTGAAAATTAAAAGTAAAAAGCAGAAATCAGAACAAAACTGGCATAGATTCCTATAAAGAGGTCCAGTAATTTTTAATGAGCATTATATCAAGCTTAACTGGAACAAAATTAGTGTTTTAAGTTTCTTTGGCCAGTAACACTTAACATCTTTATCTTAATAATTTTATGCATAACAGGTTCAGTTATAGTGGACTTTGCACATGGGCAGGACCTGTTAAAAATATTCCCTTTGTTATTGCAGGAAAAGATGAGGATCTACCAAATCCCACAAAACATTCCAAGGGGACCATTCTCGATTCAAACTGCACTCTAGACTACACTGTACCAGAAAGTAAGAAAATCACAATAATGCCAAAAATATGCTTTGTGATACTACCACCACCTTAAGTGTACATTGTATCTTAGTATCAAATATTAGGGTATGATATTATTGTTACAGGAGGGACAAATTGTTGGTACTGCCGAAAGATTTATCCCATTCTTGTTAAACTACGAGGCATTCAGCTTGCATTCAATTAATTTTACATGGAGTATACATCAACAAATAAAATCCATCGGACCAAAACAACAAACGAAGATAGCTATGTAGATGGAAATTGTTGCGAAAACAGATATTGACTCGTAATCATTTTCATTCAGTTTTATTATGCTCCCCGAAAAATTTCGGGGGAGCATATAGTCGCCGCCTTGTCCGTCCGTCCGTCGTCCGTCTTTCCGTCCGTCCGTCCGTCCCCTTTTCTTGTCCGGGACATAACTTCGAAACAACAAGAGGTATCAACATGAAACTTTGTAGGTAGATAAATCTCATTGAGTAGGTGTGCAGTGCACAAGAACCGTAACTCTGCCTTGCCTAATTTTTTAATTACCCCCCTTTGTTTATTTTCACACTTTGAACTTTGTTCATAACTCTAAAACTGTAAGAGGTATCAACATGAAACTTTGTAGGTAGATAGATCTCATTAAGTAGGTTTGCAGTGCACAAGAACTGTAACACTGTCTTGCCGACTTTCGGAGTTACCGTAAAATTCCTATTAAACGCCCCTGCCCTCATACCGGCCCCCCCCCCCAGGTTTTTTGACAAGGAAAAAAAATTACTCACCAGTAACTATAAAACTATTAGAGATATCAACATGAAACTTTGTAGGTAGCTAGATATAATTGGATAGAACTGCAATGCTTAAAGAACCTAAACAAAGCCTGGTCTAATTTTGGAGTTATTGCCCTTTGTTCATTTTTACACTTTGAATTTTACCCGGGACATAACTCTGATATCATCAGGAAACTTTATAGATAGATAGATCTCATTGAATAGAAGTGCAGTGCAAAAAAAACATAACTCCGCCTTGCCTAATTTTGGAGTTTTTGCCCTTTGTTAATTTTTTTTATACTTTCCTGTGTCCAGAACCTTCTCGGGGAGCATCACCCGGTTCAACCGGTTCTTGTTATACATAATCATATCCATGTATGCTGGAGTGGTTGTCATTCATTAAAGCTAAATGTGAGGTCATAATTATACTTTGTATATTTAGTGGCTGATGATTCAGAAGAGAATGAAGGTATGGATTCAACAAGCACTTCTAGCGGCAGTTCAGCATTTTCTGAATCAGATTCCAGTGTGCACATGATTGAATCAAGTGTTGAAAATTCAAACTGCAAAGGTATGGCCCTTAACCTTGCTATACAGAAACCTAACCATTGTTTGTAGGCCAGTGTATATATAATCAACTTTCTGTATGATCAGGGTCTTCATACTTAAAGGACGTTTGTTTTGATGATCTCTTGGCCTAGGCCAATTTTTAATCAAGGTCAACTGTATTTAAAAATCAGGTCACCAGCTTGAATCAAAGAAAAATCTTGCTTATACTCTGAAGGGCCATTTTGAATCCACTCACAATGAAAGTTGGTCTTAATCTTTATCTATATATTTTTGGATCAAGTTTGATTCTGGGTCATATTGGGTAAACAACTAGGTCACCAGGTGAAACATAAGAAAAACCTTGTTAGTCCCCTACCGGTTTAACCGGAGGGGACTTTAGGTTAATTGCCTCTCGTCCGTCCGCAAAAACTGGATCCCGCGATAACTCAAAAAGTACTGAAAATAATTTTTATGAAACTTGAAATATGGATAGATGGCAGTATAGAGATTATGCACCTCTCTAAAATTTGTTCGCATATTTTTGTTTGGCCCCTAGGGGCTGCCAGAGCTATAAAAACAAATTAAACAGTTTCTTTTTGTGAAGTGTAGTTACATGACCTACACCAGGACTTCTTCATCTACTTACATGTTATTAAAGCTATAGCTTCAGGTGAGCGATATAGGGCCATAATAGCCGTTTTGTTTTTTTCTTGACATATCTTAAGGTGTCTACAGATGATAGGTTAATTCTTGTTGTAGAACACCTATTATCTTAAAGATGTACAATTTCAAAGTTGTACATTTCTCACATATAGACATTATTCCATTCCCTTTAAATCACTGAGCTTACTTCCAAATAATTCCCTCAAAAATGGGTCAAATTCAGGAATTAGATGGAACAGTTGTAATTGCATGACATGTGAAATTGTGCTTATGACTGCAAGTAGTCTAGCCACTAGACCGCTGATAAAGAATTTGTCACAACATTTGAACTTTTGTTCTCAATGTTTTATGTGATAGTGGCAAACGCAAGTCTATTTTGTTTTAAGAGATTTTCACAGAGAACTCAGATTATAATAATGTCATATGGTATCTGCTCTATCAGCTGCCAGTTGTTACAGTGACCTGCTGTTACTACTTACAGTTGCTGCAGTTGCCAACGGTAATTACTTGCAAGAGTGACAGCTACTAACTGTAATGATTGAAAGTTGTAAAAGTAGCATGCTGCTACTCATACGGCTAATGTAGCTAGTTTTCCCCCGCCTTTTCGAAGAAAAAAGGGGGATATAGAAATAGGCTCTGTCCGTCTGTCCATCCGTCTGTCCGTCCGCACAAACATTTTAGGTATATGAGCTAACTAACGGTACACTGGGACAAAAGAGAACAAAGGACTTCATTCCATAAATAATAGTTAGCTCATAAGGAAACAATAGTTAGCCCACAAGGAAACAAAAGAAAAGAACAATAGAAATAGCTCATTGGTATGTCCGTCCGTCTGTCCATCACACTTTCGTGTCCGGTCCATAACTTTGTCATTTATCAAAGGAATTTGAAATAACTTGGCACAAATGTTTGTTATAATAAGACGATGTGTCATGTGCAACAATCAGACCCCTACCTCCAAGGTCAAGGTCGCACTTGCTCATTCAAGGTCAACATTGTCTATTTGAGGGTATATGTCGTGTCACGGTGTCCGGTCCATAACTTTCTTATCTTTTAAGGGATTTTGTAAATACTTGCCATAATTGCTCACAATAATGAGAAAATGTGTCATGCGCAACAACCAGTCACCTACCTCCAAGGTCACACTTGGAAGTTAAAGATTAACATAGTCTGTTACAGGATATATTTCGTGTCCGGTCCATAACTTTGTCTTTTATCAAAGGAATTTAAAATGAATTGGCACAAATGTTTGTTATAATAAGACAATGTGTCATGCGCAACAATCAGACCCCTACCTCCAAGGTCAAGGTCTTACTTGCTCATATAAGGTCAACATTGTCTATTTGATGGTATATGTCGTGTCCGGTCTATAACTGTCTTATCTTTGAAGGGATTTTGTAAATACTTGCCACAATTGTTAACAATAATGAGATGATGTGTCATGTATAAAAGTGTGTCACCTACCTCCAAGGTCAAGGTCACACTTGGAGGTCAAAGATTGATATAGTCTGTTATAGGGTATATTTTGTGTCCGATCTAGAACTTCCTCATAGTTCAAGGGATTTTGAAATAACTTGGCACAAATAGTCACAATAATAAGAAGATATGACAAGTACAACACCTGCACCCCTACCTCCAAGGTCAAGGTCAAACTTAGAGGTCAAAAGTTAACAGAGTCTGTTATATGGTATACTTTGTGTCCTGTCCATAACTTCTTCATAGATCAAGGGATTTTGAAAATACTTGGAAAATAGTCACAATAATAAGAAGATATGTCAGGTCCAAATCATAGGTCCATACCTCCAAGGTTACACTAAGAGGTCAAAGATTAACATAGTCTGTTATAGGGTATATTTTGTGTCCCATCAATAACTTCTTCATAGGTCAAGGGATTTTGAAAATAGTTACAATAATAAGACAATATGTCATGCACAACTCCTGGACCCCTACCTCCAAGGTCAAGGTCACACTAAGAGGTCAAAGCTTAACATTCATTTTTATTTCTTTAATAAATTTATTGTTGCATTTGCAGATCTAGCATTGATCATAATTTTGGACTGAAAATCCTTAGATCCATACCTCAATCTTTTGAAATAGCACAATTGTATATGCTTCATATAAAACTTCCCCGAGGCGGGGGACGTTGGTAACTCTGTTACAAATTTTTGTCTTCTTAACACCTGTGCAATTTAATGCTATTTTGATACCCTCGGTTTGCATGCATGCAATGGATAATAATTAACAACAGTTTCTAAATGAAATAACATCAACATTACCTTTATAAACTGGTCACAAATAAAAGCAACCTTTATAGAAAAACATTAGATATAATTTTTCCTGTTTAGATAATTGCATGTTTTACATTCCAGAAGACTTTCTCCAGAACTGCCCAAAGTATGACCAGAAAGAAAGGGGATTAACTGTTAGTGAAATTGTAGAAATAATCGCATTTAAAGACCTTTCTGCTTCACAACTTTGTAAACATGTACCTGATCCATCATCAGATTCTGTGTTTGTTGTTGATCTAAAGTCAGTGAGTGAGAAAGATCTTTCGTGTGATGATAGTGGCAGTTACAACAGTCATTCGAGTCCAACTGTTGTTGTCAAAGTATCATCTCAAAATAAAAAAGTGACAAACATTAAAACATTGTCAAGGCGAAGACTAAATATAGAGGACCCAATTCTAAAAGATGAAAATGTATACACTGTAAAACGGTTGTACAGTGAACGAAAAGGAAGACTTGGGCTAGACAAATACACTAGAATTATCAGTAAGGTGTATTCTTGTCGTGGTATAGAGAAATATTCTATTATTCAGTATTTGGGAGCATGTATGCATTCTGGTCAAGCGCACAAGAACTCGAAAGACAAGAATAAGCTATATGTAAGAACGAAGCCATCTGTTATCGAAAGGGAAAAAAGCCTTTTACATAACCAACCACCAAAGAAGGTCATTGATTTGATAGATGAAGAAAATGGAGGGCTTTTGAGTGTACATTCATCTAGCGATGGACCTCGTGATAGACGACAGCTTTACAACATCAAACATAAACAAAGTAACAAAAACAGATCAAGAAATACCGGACCAGTAACAACACCTGATTTTACTCAATTAATTGCAGAAATGGACAATGGAAAATTTATCAAGAATATTGACTTTTCATTTAGATCTAAACAAGGAAGAATTCATCCAAACACATTTGCCATGACTGAAAATTGTGTAACCTGGATTAAAATGTTTTGCAGCCCATTCAGTTCTGTAAAATCTCAGCTTGGTATAGACATGACATATAAAGTTGGCCCTTTTTACACCACCTGTTTAAGTTTTCCTCACCCACATTTTGTTCATAAAGATAACAAACAATGTCACCCAACCATATTTGCAGGAATGATGACAAGCACTGGTCGACAAGAACATGACTACAGATACTTGGCAAATCAACTTAAATTATGTGGAATAACAAATCTGATTTATGGAACTGATGGGGAAATAGCACTTGAAATGGGGTTTGAAAGAATATTCCCAATAGAAAGTAAAGATCAGAATCAGAAAAATATAAAGCTGAGATGTTTTAACCATATGAAGGATGATATACTGAAGAATTTAAAAAAATACAATATCACGAAGGAAGCAACCAATGAAATAATAAAAGATATACTGGGTTTTGAAATAAACGGAGTTAGAGTAGCAGGTCTGGTAGACGAAGATCAGGAATGCTTTGAAAATAGATATAATAATGTATCTTCAACATGGCCACCACAGTTTAAGGATTATATTGAGTCTGACAAATTGAAAGTTCGTTCTTTAAAAAGCACCTTCTTGAAGAGTATGGGTAAAGAGGTGAGAACAGATGCTGGGCTGGGAAATCCTCCAAATAAATTCGATAACCAGAGGGCAGAATCAATAAATAACGTGCTTAAAGAAGCAACCGGAGGTCAATATGTAGCGCAGTCTGCAGTGCATGACATCATTTACACACATGTAGTTCAAAGTCAACAAAATGAACTTATCAAGGCTATATATGGTTGTGGGGAATACAGGCTGTCTAAAGATTATGAACACTTTGAAATTAGTCCACAAAAATGGAAATCCATGACCAACTTCCAAAGAATAAATTACACAAACAAGGTTTTGCAATGTAAAATACCAGAAGAGAACAAGCAAAAGGTTATCACCCGCAAGTTATCTATACAACCTCAGGACTGTACCGAAAACCTATATTCTCTGCCTCCTACAATTGTCGAGCAGCTTTGGAAAAATGCAGAAATGATGTTGTCAAACGACTATGTAAGGGAATTAGAGAATGGAAGCTTTTGTATTGCAGAGGATGACAATGCTTATATCATCAAACAAAACAAGAATACATTTGTTTGCAACTGTCCAGATTTCCAAAAATTAAGTCTTTGTCCACATGCTTTGGTTATTGCAGATGAAAAAAGCTGTCTGGTTTCTTTTATTTCTAGCTTCAAGTATAATCCATCAGCCGTTATAAACAAACACAATGTGCATGGTGCAGGTGAACGCAAGACCAAAAAGCCAAGAAAAGGTGGTCAGAATGTAAAAAAAAAACCTATAGAAAGGTTGATAAAGGCTGCTAAACCGGATGTGGATTATTATGCAATAAACCTACAAGAAAGAAGACCCTTCCAATTTTCTGAAGTATGGCACAATGATTTCCCGTTCTATTTCATTTATGTAAACAGTGAATCACTTCGCACAAGAAAAGTATTGAAATGTGTATCATGTGACAACATCATTGGTAGGGTCAATGCAGTACCACCTTATGATATAGTACTATCACACCTGGAGAGATACATGTATCCTCATCGAAAAGACGACGGGAAGGTTGAGATGAGACCAACAGTTTCGAAAACCGCCTTAAAGTTATATTGTGTGAAGAGGTCTTGTGTCTTAAGGAGGCATCCATACTTCTGGTGTGGTATGCTAAACACAGAAAATATCACTCCTTCAGACTTGCACAAGAAGCTGTTAAGAGAGGAGTTTGGGTTTCTGTTTAATAGACAGGCCTAGAATCCTTATTTTTATATCAAATGATTGTTCAATGAACAGTTTTCTCCTAGATGTGTTTCTAGTCTTACTAGGACCAGAAAGGGCAACAGCAGCCTCAACATTGTGATCATCATAAATTGACTGATTAATTATGAATTGACATGTAATTTTATGGATTTTATATGTTTTACTTTAATGTACAGTATATGCTAGAATAGTTGCTTGTTGCCTGAATTTTAACAGTTTTTAGAATGTCAGACTGGTCCAAGTTTTTCTTTATAGATATACGAGGGTTGAACGCAATACTGTAGTAACTCACATTTTTACCGAAATTGACTTTTTGTCATTTTTCATTGTATTTCATGGTAATACTGTACATAAGCTGTAAAAATATAGAGCTCACATTCTATTTTTTTGGTTATTTTTTCAAAAATGCAATATAGTAGTAACTCACTAAGATAAAATGATTTACCGCAATACAGTAGTATGTCTACTTACTACAGTATTGCGGGAAATTTATTTCCTCTATCAGTGTCTTTTTCACTGCAACACTGTAGTAAGTTTCTTAACTTTATTATTACTGACAAATTATTGTTTTATTTTCTTTGCTGTAGGTACTATAATGCAATAGTAGACATTTTTTAATTAAGGGGTCAGCCTTTTCAACTTCTGAGTGAAGGTATTAATTAACCCCAAAACAAGAATTGCTTTTGCCTTCTGTGACAATCAGAATTGACTTTTCTTCAAACTTTTGGAGTAAACAAGATATTTTGTTTTTTTCAAAATATCATTCAGTAATACTTTAATGTTATACAAAATTAACAATTGTTACAAAGAGATACATGAAAAAACAGAAATTAAGAGTATTTGCCAGTGTACACACAAAATAGTGAAATGCAAGCATTTTTGATTAGATTTTAAATTTTTGTGGCGTCGGTGTCGGTAGTTCGATCCTTGGGCGGGCAATGTTCTCCGTGCCGATTTGATAAGACATTTAGTCTGACATCATTTGTCCTCCGCCTCTGATTCATGTGGGAAAGTTGGCAGTTACAAATCTTGTTCCGTTCCGTTCCGCTAAATATCATTATCCTAGGGGATATTTATACTTTGCGGAACGAAGCGGAATCACAATTTATAGAGTTGAAGACAAGGTTTGTACACAATGCTGACTGTAATAGTGATATTTCAGCTTTATTAGTGCATGTAATTTCAAAAAAATATATGGCAAACATGTTCTCAAATTTAATTTGTGTAAGATTAGATAGTTTCCACTTCTCTGTATATGATTAATATGTTGTCATTTCTAAAAACAAAGTGAAGAGTCTTCATTAGCAGCGCAGGATAGCAGGATAACTGATTATATATAAGTGAAGTTTATACAATCATTATAAAGGAGGAAATGAGTCATAAATAACAAATCTTGTTCCGTTCCGTTCCGCTAAATATCATTATCCTAGGGGATATTTATACTTTGCGGAACGAAACG
>JAULCE010008682.1:0-14307 GCA_032359355.1 Macoma nasuta | reverse complement strand
ATTCCGAAACTGTTAATACGGGACTAAATTTTGTTGCAAAATAGTGAAGTCCCAGATCAGACGCTGCCTTGTAAGGCAGCGTCAGATCTGGGACTGCACTATTTTGAATGGCGCATTTAGGCGACTGTGGCGGTGAAAGAGTTAATGCAAATAATACCCAATAAAAGGCTTAAACATAGACAGATATGACAAACATAAAATTCGCAATTGTCATTGATGTTTACACGTTCATCCATAAATAACGCTTATTGTAAAAGTCGGACTAAAAATGACGAGAGTGCACTTTGACCCAATTCCGCTGGTCGCTTGCGAACTAAAGCTTATAGTTTTAACATATTCTATTTCCAAATAATGGGGAACTAGTGTTGGGCCACAAGTTCTCGCAACTTTAGATTCGGTCACCCCTTAGCGTTCTATCGAGACAACTAAGCGTCTGATCAGGATCCAAGCTTGTTAACAATGTGACTTCCATATTTGTTTTGTAAAAAGGATGAATTTTGAATGTAAATAAGACGACATTTTATCAGACTTGTGGCCATATCTCATGATAAATAATTCAAGCGAACTTTTGCCCATTTCATCCCATTGAAATGTTCCTAATGCAGATAAATGTGCGTGGATGGGCGGAGGTAAATCAGTCTAAAGCAAATGGCAGTTTTCTATAAATATAGACATATTTCTAAAAAAATCGATCAATAAAGATTAAATCCATTATAATGTCAGTGTCCTGCATTCAAGGGAGTGTCGCTAAACAAGCAACGCACTAGGGACAATAGTCCAGTGGCGGATTTAGGCGGGGGAGGACCCGGCGCGCGCCCCCTCTAAAATTGACCATGTGTTTGGTAAAACCTTTTGGAAAATAGTGTAGAACCCTTAGAATATGAAGAATGTTCGAGGCTAGCATAGATCAATACTAAATGATTCAATAAACTAGTTGTATCAAATTACCGACTGTCAATGACAGTCGGTAATTTAATACACCTACAGTTTATTACTCAGTTTACAGTTTATTACTGGGTTTACTCCCTCGGTGACAGGTAGAAACCAGTGTCAGTGGAGCTCTGTGATATAGATCTACACTATTCTGCATTGTTCAATAATTACTGTTTACATATATTTGCATTTTTCCAAATGATATGCATTGCTTTTCGTTTCGACAATTCTATCAGAATTTGGACAAATAAAATGAATATTGTTGTAAATAACTTTATAGATCTATATCAGACAGCCACCTACAGGAGCTCTGTGATATAGATCTATACTACTTCGCCTTTTTTGTTTTAAAAAAAGGCATTAGTCTAGCATGATTGTTCATCTGTCATCCATCTTCATAACCTCTTGTATCGATCTGCAAGAGGTCGTGTAGACGGTGGATTAGGTACGATGATCATCATGATGGTGAGGACAAAAAATGATAAGAAGGAAAATGATGATATTGAGTGTTTTGTCATTGTTGATGTATGTACAAAATTGGAATAAACGAAGCTGTATGATTTCACCAAAATAAAAATAAAAAAAGGTTTAAAAAAAGCCAGAGACATATACGATATACTGTATACGTTCAGCATTTTATTCACAAGTTCATTAAAAATGCTTCCAGAGCTAGGCCTAACAAGAAGTGATTCAAATTATTAGAAGTGTTCTATTAGTCAAAAGTTTTGATGGAGAGACTATGCCTGGATCCAGGACCAAGGTTTGAACTTTCAATATCATAAATATCAATTAAACCTGTAAAATCTGTGGTTTAAAATGTAAGATATTTGCTCAAAAAAAAAAAAAAAAAGTGTAACTATGGTAGAAGATAACTTCACATGCAAAAATGATAGTTTTTGATGAACCTTTCCGGTTAACTGCCGTAAGCGACTCAAACCGACATCGCAAAAATGCAAAGTCCAAGATCAGACGACGCCTTTGAAAGCGCCGACTGAGCAGGGACTTGATCTCGTTTTTGCAAAAACAATAATTCCGAATATTAACGTGTGGGAAAAGCCAAAGTTAATATCTTTCTGTTACTTTTTCCGTTACTATGTTTGATCCAAAACCAGATACAGCTCACAATTTTGACGGTTAACGATATATTTAGACGTGTCTACAGTCCCACAAAAAATAAAGACATACGCTATGAAACGTCCCTAGACGCACCGAATTACATCAAGTCGTCGTACAAGGCGTAACCTTATTTTATGGGGGATGCAAGCGACAAAAGGTGACTTCATTGCGCTCTTCTGAATGACCGACGCGGCTATCGTGTTTATAAAATTAAAGGTAAATTATAGTTAGTTGATACCACTGAGCAAGTATATTTCATCTGTTTTGGGTAGATCATAAATGCATATAAGAAATAACCGTGCATAGTTTAACAAGAACCCTTCACCTATTTTGCACGAGACCCGTTACAGTTCATTCCCCTATAAACTGCAGAAGTACGACGTTCATTTCTTAAAAATTTTGCCAAGATAAAATTTACGTTCCCTATATAACGTCCCTAATCCCTTTATATACTTATTCGAAAACTTGACGTTTATTTTCCAATGAGCCTTTCATTTTGAAACTTGTCAGTGACTCCCGTGACGTATCAGATACCGTCTTTTATTCAAGCCCATGGAATCAGACGGTGCATTGTTAACATCGAATGCTAGCGCTAAAGCGACCAATATTCGCGATTATTACGCCTTATAAATCAATTTTATGAAAGTATTGCTTGACGTTTCAATTTTTTAAGGGGTCATTATGTTCTTTCGATTCCAGCATTTCCATTGAATTTGGGCTGAGGGGTGTTGTAATGCCTAAGAAAATGACACAGTCAAACGCGATGAATGACGTTGAGTCAGCGTACAAGGCATGCCTTTTTTGTACGCGGTAAATCACACACTAGAATTAAATCAACCCCTTCACGGCCAAGCAGGTTGTGTACATGCGCAATATTTGTTCTACTTCCGCTTTGTAATTAACACACTCCCTCGACATTTAGTAAAACCGTTGGTCGAGTGTCAAACAGCTTGGATCCGAATGAGACGCCGAGTTTGCACATGTTACTACAATCGGGGCAAGGCAGTGAACGGGTTAAAGTAGTTTATACAATACAACTATTATATATACTCTGCTTTGAGCAGAACTGTTCAACTTAAACAATATAAAAATAAAAATAAACGTCTTACACCTACGGTTTACAGGCGATATGAGCTGCAACGGGTATCGTGCAAAGTTTGATATGAACCTCTTTGGGGTTCATTTTATTTGCACGAAACCCATTGAAGTTCATACCCGTATAAACCGCAGGACTGCGACGTTTATTTCTTATGTAAAGCGCTTTAGTGATGTATGCATAGTCTGTAGTTCGTAAATGTTTTTCTTTGTTATTCAATATTCAGTGATTACATGTACCTTCCGTTGGAGGAAATAGTCGCGTATGGAACGCCATAGCTGCCTTAACATGAGCTGAACTGGTATGTGATGTGAATATATTTTAACTCGTTGTTAATATGTTTATTATAAGATGATAATGTGTTATTACATGATGCTTTTTCATCGTCTAATGATGCTTCGATTGGTAACGTGATGTTCCTTTGATTTTTCATGATGCTTGTTGCTTTTTATATGATGCTTGTTTGTTATTTTATGATGACCATTTCCATTACATGATGTCAGTTCGTTATTACATGATACTTTCTCAATATGATGTTATGCTCGAAATGCTAGTTTGTTATTATATGATGTTTGTTTGTTACTATATGATGACCATTTTCCATTACAGTATGTCAGTTCGTCATTATATGATGTGCTCACATTATGATATGATGCTCAGGATACTTCTTTATTTGATGATGCTTATTTGATATTATATGATGGTCGTTTCATATTATATGATGAGTATCTTCAATTACGTGATATCAATTCGTCATTATATGATGTGTTCACATTATGGTATGATGCTCAGGGTACTCCTTTATTTGGTGATGCTTATTTGATATTATATGGTGCTCGTTTCATATTATATGATGAGCTTTTTCAATTACGTGATGTTATTTTTCCTTTTATTATGCGTTCACTATATGATACGATCATTAGGCTTCTTCTTTTGATATGATGCTAATTTGTTGTTGTATGATGCTCATTTGTTTACATATGGGGACTCATTTTTGAGTTGAATTGTAATCAGCGTATTAAATGGAATTGAGATACTATCATAAATTCGACTGACTGGTTTAAATGTTAAAAACCATTATTGGTATTGAGTCATGTGCTCAACACAAGCAAATGTTTCATTCGCAAGTTTTAAGACATTTGAGTCTCTAAACGATATTTTTTTCCCATATTTCTTGTAGTACTAGCTCTAAATCAAGACAACATTTCAAGGATGTTTAAATATCAACAGTGCAGATACAGATGAAAGGAATTCTGTAGATACCCTTTAATGTGGGTCAAAAATGTCCGTCCATTAATTTTATATGGAATAAAAAAGGTGATTCATAATGCGAGTTTCAGATTAAGTTTTGTTTTTAATTATCCTCAATGAAAGCATCTGGAGGAAATGCAGAGTATTGAAAAGAAAATAGCATGCTTATTTTGAATGGTATTGAACAGATTGTGGACTAGGATGCATTTGCTTATTATGAGCATATGCTCCATGTCCCAAAATATTTCACTATTTCAAAAGGTTTCTCCTTCAGAAAAGCCAAAAGATGTTTCTTTTACTGGTAATTAATTTGACACATGTTTCAAAACATAAAAACACTGTAACATCATTCTAAATAGGCCTACTGCTTTTTTTTTTAAATTGGAAGCACTGACCATTGGTGTAACTTAAATTCTCAGTCAATTGAACCAATAGTGAAGTCATTAGGATTACCCATAGGAAGTCACGGTCGAGTGTGTAGGTCAATCCTGCTTGACATCAACATGTATTTGATAAAAATAATCTACGGCAACCAGAGTTCTCGATCGAGTAAATCTAAGGGGCTAGATTTTACAAATATATATGTTCTAATCCGAATTGCTTGACCCATATAGATCTAAAAGAAAGGTTGTGGTCGCAGTAGATAAAGGCGCTATTCCTACCAACAATTTCAAAGTGAAATGTGTCTTGCATGAGTCATGCTTGAGTAGCAGATATTTCCTTGTTCGGTAAAATCATTTGATGACTTATTTATATTTCAAAGGAGCCACTACTAACTCTTTCTGAATGATCTGAAACGTGTTGGTAAGTGTAAGCATAGGCCGAGGCTAGTTATTCGCACGGCCGCAGTGTCTCTAGTCTATAAGAGGCACAACTGCAGTGATCCTCACAGACTAGATATATATTTTATTTAATAGTATGTTTTAGTATACAATTTTAAAAACTCGAAGAATTTTTATTGAGGCAAATTTCGCATGACCGCCGACCATAATGTGTTAGGGACTGTTACAGGGACGTAGCATACTATATATCGCAGTTTACACCTTTTACAGATAAATAAACATCAAACACTCGTAGAATATATCAGAATATAATAGTTCGATCAAAATGGCTTGACACATTTTCTTAATTTGAAAACAATAGGTAAAACTGACCTAAGTACATTTAGGTAATTGAATGAAAATATAAAAAAGCAGCTGTTTAAGAAGTTGATCAATTAAAACTACATCTAGGCAGAAAATTGACAACATTAACCTGTTTGTTTTCTTCGATTTTACTCACGTGACAAGTATACACAAATGCCAATATTTCTGCTTTTCCTGCAGCAACTTTTGAAGAAAATAACTCAGTAGATATAACGAAAAACAGAAAACGCCAGGAGTTGGAATCGATCTGGGACCGCAATGATGATTATGCGAGCGACATACCCCTCGACTACGACCGATTTCTTACACAGGATGATATTTCACAGCTCTTAATTGGGTGAGAGTAAATGCCGGGAGTTTGGTCGGATTCAATAACAGTCTCCAATTTCGTAATTTCCAAACTTTTGTACCCATTATTTCAGCAAATGCATGGAGCATGATCTTTATGTATTGATATAAGATACTGGATGCGGCATGAATAAACAATGCCGAGTATCTAGTCTCGGGTAAACTGCCGCCGTACGAACAAGGATCATCATTGGCACGACTTCCATGCGAATAGTCATTCTCGTTAACATAAAACTAGAATCTTGAAGTGCAACGCCCTTTACTAACGCGCAGCCCACTAGTCGGTAATTGTACTGGACCATGTGTTTCATTTGAAATGACAACACGCCGTTCTATATTTAGCACATTTCCCTATCTCGACCACCATGTAATAAGAAACGCACATTGTAATATGACATTAAATCAGCTCATCGTAAACGAACATCACGTAATGGAAACAAGACATCATATAATATAAAATAAGCATAAAAACAACAAATAAGCATTATATAAGCCCGAGTGTTGTATCATATTGTGAATACATCATATAGTAACGGACGGACATCACGTAATGGAAAATGCTCATCATATAATATGAAACGAGAATCATAAAATATGGAACGAGCAACCTATAATATCAAACAAGCATTATCAAATAAAGATGTAGCACGAGCATCATATCATAAGATGAGCACATCATATAATGACGAACTGACATCATGTAATGGAAAATGGTCATCATATAATAACAAACAGGCATCATATAATAAAGAAGTAGCTCAAGGATAACATCATATTGTGAAAGCATCATGTAATAACAAACTGACATCATGTAATGGAAATGGTCATCATAAAATAACAAACAAGCATCATGAAAAATAAAAGGAATATCACGTGATAGATATACTCTTCATCTAACTACGAATAAGCATCATGTCATGACACATTATCATCTTAAAACAAAAAGTACGCAAAACATATTAAGGTTTGAACATGAAGTTAATATATATTCACATCACATATCGTCTCGGCGCATGTTACGGCAGGTATGGCGTTCCATAGTCACGTAACTTGCGATAGCGCGAAAGAGGAAAGCTCGAATGAGAAATACTATTTAGCCATTGTTAAGATCAACGACTTGCGTTTCCCAGAACATAGTTTGTCTCGATTCACCGACTATGAAAGAGATGGAAGCATTTCCTTCTGCCCATGAAGGAAGCCATTCTCTTCCATTAGCCAATCTGCGATAGCTGATGTTTTTTAAAGCGTTATATGCTGGTTATCATTATCATAAACATATCGTTTTGAGTAAATCGCATGTTTCTTAAATGCTTAAAACAGTGGTGTGTCTTTGACAGATATTTACTCTATAAGTTTTATGCAGCGACATGAAGTAACTCGCAAACAACAAGGCCATGAGGATTGCGGATTAGAAATCACCTTATTTTAGACGATGGTATTTTACTTTGAGCTTCACTGGTTTGTATTATTATCTGTATTTCTTAGGTGAATTCATGTTTATAAACTTTATTGCATTTATACTATAAAGTATACAATTGGCGCATCTGTGCAGATGGATAACAACTAATATTGTGAGAATTTAGCACTTGCTCATTATGAAAACATGCTCCATTTCCTACAATTTAAAATGGAACTTTTCTTTTACCTAGATATTAAACATTTTTGTCAGATTCTGTCGTTGTTTATAAGTCTAAAAAGTAGCATATGGGTAATGGGTTTAGTAAATAAACTATGCCAGGTCAATGTAACAAAGAAACTGAAAAAGGTGACTAGGATACATGTATATAAACAGGAATAATAATAATAATCAGATTACACTAAACATGTGTATGCTTAAATCCTGTCAACAGAAACGGGAAACCGACAAGGAGTTGTTGTTTGACTAGAGAAGAAAGTCAAATATACTGACATCTAGATGATTTATGAGTGGATGCATTTATTTCATGGACATATTGCGGAGGAAAGTCAGACGATGTTTGACTGCATCAAGATAGCCCTTATCATACTAATCGCGATCATAGAAATGCTTAAAAAACGGCTTAGAATATGTCCATATATTATGTAACACGACATCTGACCGGATTAGAACTGTTTTTCACGCACGCAATGTTTTACCAAACCTCAATCGAAACTAGCAATATTCAAATATCAAGCTGACGGCAATTTCAGCAGGCGACACTTATAACAGCATAATAAGGGTTTACATGTCAAAGTAAGTTATCTAACCCCCAGATATCAGATCAATAATAGATATATTGCCTTATCTTGACGTGATGTCATAATCTAATTGATTCGTCTCGTTAGCATGACAAGCGATTGTCCTCAATGTCTGCGTGTCACGGAACCAAGTAAGCTGGAGAAGATAACAACTCCAATAAACAGCTGCATTGTTCAGAAGCGACCTTGCTTTGCCATAACTTGGCATAGAAACACCGTTTGAGACCTCTATATCATAAGGCGTTTAATAACATCATTTGAACGATGCATTCGTTCGTAATGAGCAAATGATAATATTCAAACAATATTTAATAAATAAATTAATAAACTCAGAAATTTTAACCTATCGCAGCAAATTAAAGACAGTGATTTTATATATATCTTTTTGAATTAACATTTATATTTCTGAACTGTGTCAAAATCTGTTCACAAATTTATTTTTGAGCTCAGGATTTTGAGCTTGGAGTTCTTTTCAAAAACATTTAACCTTGGACCCAGATACTTATTCTACAGAATGAAACACTCTGATATTATCCACATCAATTAAAGTTTCACCCGGCTTTTTATTAACCCTTAGGCTGCAATTCAAGACTGGTGAATGTTTAATCAGCTGACATCCAGAGTCAAGCTATTGACACTCAGTCAATATCTTCAACAAATGTGAAGAAAAACGGACGATATTCAAAAATGAAGCAGACAATATTTATCGTAATAGGCTAGGGGTTACAAGCCAAAGACGTTAACTTACAAAGTCATCTCATAACTCCTGTTTACTATGAAGCCGGACACTTTGAGTCATACTATCCTGGACGTTCTACGGTGATCTCGGAACACGGTCGTGTGAAAAGCTCGTTCGGTCAACAATTTCGCGCTGTCTTTGACTGATCATCTTAAAGACATTTATGGGTCTTGCTAATGATTTGATAAACCCTTAGATCTATAAATGTACCTGATTGAGGATGATATGGTGACACCATAATGAGAGAAACTGTCATAGTGCTCATGATCGAATATATCCCACTTCATTGATCAAATGACAAGCTTATTGATAAAAAGTTAAAACCCCTTGACTGATTAAGTTGATTCCTCGAAAAGCAAGTCAGATTTGTCTCGCAATCAACATTTTGATGCATGCATATAAGCGAAAGCTCTATCTCTCGTAGACAAGTCTTCATTTTTTAAGAGTCTTCTGGCATAAATTTAACTTGAAATGCACAACAAAGTAGCAGGTGAAATTTCAGGTCTTTGTTTTCATAACAAATCAAGTTTCATTTAAAAGAGATCGTATTTCGCCAGCGTCGTTAAAAAAACCTACGTGCCATCTGGGTGTAATGGCACCTTTCTTGAGCGGCGCAAATATAGAAAGTAGCCAATACGCAACGGCTTTGGATTTAATTTTTCCGGTGACAGACTTCAAACTGTCGTCTGCGACAAGTTTATGATACAATATTTACGAAAAGAAAAAAATGCTTTTACAGGAATAGATCTATTTTCATGCTTCCTGATGCCTCTATAAATATACTTACTTGTTATATACCTACCCGTCTTTCAGTCTTAATCGCCCGATATGGCTCTTACACACACAACTTGAAGTGATACGACTTTCCAGAAATATAAACTATGGTAATATTACCTATTTATATGGCTAAAAAGTAAATCCTTTAGAAGGCGGTTGCTAGCAAAAGAGTTATTTAATGTCGTGTTTACATGATATTTTTCTACGATAATACAGTAACAATCTCATGCTGACGAGTTGCAAGATCGGTGTACAGCACTTTTACAGTGTTGATCTTAATTTAATCTGGCCCCAAGCTGTTTAAAACTCAAACCGAAATTTCACCAAACATCAAGTAAATCGGATGTCGTTCACAAATAAAGCAGACGATATTGTGAGCAGATAAAAATTTAGCTACGGGCTTATGGTCTGACACATAGCACCGGCTTAGCCCAACGGGCCCATGCAGTTCAGCTGCAATGACAAGCGGTGAAAATCTCTCCGTCCGCAATTTAAATATATCCGTCCGCATTTTTTTTAAAAAAGGATAGGTTTTTATTTTTTTCATTTTTTAAATATTTTTCAACCTTGTCCTCAACGTTTCCTTACCGTCTCCCTACCGGGTCCTTACCGCTTACAGTATTTCATAACCAGACAGTGTTTGCCGAACGTGTCCTTAACGGTCTCGATCCGGCCCACCGTCTTCTTACCGTTCTTATCGTGTTCCACCGTTTATATCCACAAGGGGCGAAAGTTTGTGTCCTGTCCAAAACTTTCGCCGGGTCTCGCCGGCCACTCACGGGCCCCAACCGTGTTCACCGACCGCCTAACGCCCCACCGTGTGCCCTGACTGTGTTCCACCGTCCGCACGATACAAACGGTAGGCTTACCCGGCACTATGGAGCTACATAATGGTTGGCACGGAAACGATTTTCGGTCAACAATGACGGTTATATCCAACGGTTTGTCTTAACGCTGAAGCGCTCACTTTTACGTAAGCCCTTATCCCGGTACAAAACCTGTCGTCTGTTCAAAGTATCGTCTGCTTAAATTCTCAACCTGGTCCGAATCCATTGAAATTTTGTGAAACACTTGTTTGAATCCAGCTTTATTTTGTCGTACAATTTGAGTCAAGATCAGACGCCAAGTACCTCGGCGTCTGGTCTGGATTTAAACTGTTTGAAAAGGAGGAGTGCGGTCGAGAAAAGCAGGATAAGTGTTAATGTATTTGTCCGTGATGAATGAAACATTTCACAAAGTACCCTACAACGTTATCGATATTGCATGTCAATTCATTATTGCGCTAATTGCTTTTGAAGGGCCTGTCATATTCTATTTGAAGACTCGAACTGTTCTTTGACACTTAGTACGGAATGAACAAAAGAACTACATGTGTAAGCGAAGGTTATTTAACACAAGATCGTCATTATAACTTTGAACAGACCAGAGCTTCAGAATTTCAAATCAATGACAGAATAAAGTACTCATTCCATTGTCAAGCACTACAGAAATGCATTAAATCAAATATTAATCAAAGTTTCGTACAACTTTTTGTCGGTCTTTATGAAAGCATTGACAATTAAGTTTTAAAGCGTAAAAAAACGAGTACTTCTTAGACTAACCGTTAAGCATGTACTTAGATCTTCGAATGTCCTCACTGACATAGTGATATTTTATCTGACTCATAGGACTCGTATGCCCTTTCACATAGAACGTTTGAATTTAAGCATAAACTCAACTACAAATTTGAATGAAAAATATGTGTTGCATGTTTTATTTTCAATAATTATAAAACGAAGAAACGAACGGTTCCTTTAATTAAAATAGCAAGAGGAAAACACAAACACATTCTGTATTATACATCTGAATTTATAAAGTCTTTGAATACACCTATACATTAATACTTCATTAAGTTATTGAGATCACAATTTGTGTTGCTTATTCTGCATCCCCATCACCGAAACCATACAATGCATTATACAAACCTATATCCTACATATCCATACAAAGTCTTTCATTATCCAATCCATACTTAACATCATCCAAACTTTTGATTGCATCCTCCAATTCACTCAATATCATGAAGAAACGAATAAATGTCATCCTTAAAGCTATGTTGCAATGAGTACTGTTATGTTTGAAGCCTACTTATGGTGTTTAATTTTCTTAATACTTTAAGAAATTTCTCTTTGACTTTGATACGGTTTTGAATTCTGCGGTATAGTCTCTCCTTGGAATGGTCTAAAGTAACAACCGCAAACGTGCGTTGTTTTGGATAAATAATAACCTCTTGTAATACCATCTTTTTTTCAATGTAAAAAGGACTGAAATCTTAAGAATAAGCGGAATGATTAATCTACACCATCCTTTCATCTCATTGGAAACGTTTGACTTATGAGCAGCAGTGTTTTATTAATCAAATTGGGGCCTCGCAGAACTTGGAATTTTGGTTAAGCTGCAATTAGAGTTCAAACCATTACCAGTATTTGCCTCTTTCAGCATTGACTAATCTAGGGTTACATTTGTTCAATCATTGCTGGCTGTCAATGTAAAACTATGACTCTTACAAACTTATCCGGGTCCCATAATTTCTGATATGAGCTCAAATATAGTAAGTGGGTTCCTACCTATCAAGTGGTCTGCCAGATGGAATCGCACCTACTAAATTAGAGATAATATTAATCAATTGATTAAAAACCTTAAAAGTGTAAAAGAAGTGTAATGTTCTTATCGGCATACTGAGGAAAAGTGCTATATTGGAAACCGTGTATACAGCGTCTTCTTCAAACAGATGTCTTAAAATAGTAATATTTACATTTGCCTCTGCTTTTTGGGTCTGCAAAGTCTAAATATACATTTTAAATGTTTTTCTACAAAAATATAAACAGTATTCTTTAATGCGGCGTACTCTCATATAAATAACAACCCAGGCCCGGCTTTTTGTTAGAGAAGTTGATTCAATGCCGGAAAGTCGGTATTTTAAAAGAGCTCTACGTTTACATGTATGCTATGTTTTCACATCGTTTTGTAAATCGGATATCATATGATACTGCGTTCATTATCAATCTTAATAAATATCCCTGGCATGATTTTTGTAATTTCTAGTACACACGTAACTTTGCGTGCTTAATGGAAATAATAATTATATATATTCATTAAAAGCATGTCTCTTGTCCGTAAAATGTCTTAGGAATGGCAAACATATCAAAACTTTCAGAAGTGCTTTAGTAGTCATTTTCTTTTCATGAATTTTCGATCATCTAATGACGACTTCCAGGCATGCTAATTAATATAAGTCAACTTCTAATTAGCACACCTACGATTCACAATTTTACAGGGAAAATATCAACTATGGTTTTCTAATATGTCCATGTCTTTCCGTGAAAAAGATATCAATAGCTCAAACATTTCTGTGTCTCTAACGTTATGTCATTCGTCGGTTTTCTTGTAAAACCGCCTATGTGCCATTTTTTAAAAATAATGAAGCGACAAAAAAACAACAGTCGGTTATAAAGAGGATGAATTTTGAGATTGAGCAAAACCTCGCCTTAAGAAAATTAGCAAAGCAGAGCCAGAAAAGGTAAATGTAACTGATAGCCAAACTCAAATTAATGTGAGTGTTATTCAACCCTTTCAGTTTGCTAAAAGGCTCGCCTGCTTCATTTAAATCATTTGCTCCATTTGTTTCTGTATCAGGACATACCTTTATGAAACGGTGGAATATCTAAGCAAAAAGAAAATGCCACTTGTTTGCGACCAAGTGCTTCATTTCCCACCAGGCATTTACAGAGGCACTAAATAGAGCTTCTACGGAGTAAAGGGTTACACATCTCTTTATATGTAGGTCGGATTGGAATAGTTTTAATCATTTTGAACTAAACAAATAAAATAAAATCCGCCACTTGTTGGGTATCCACTAAGCAAAACCACATGCCTTTGGTTCAAATTTATTTTATTTCGTTTCAAGCATTAACGCGACCCTTCTCCTCCACAAGCTAATTTTATACTAATCCACAATAGCATCAGTTTTTGAATTGTGTTGAAATCATCGTAGAAAACGGAGCATTTGCTCATAACGAGCAAATGCTCCATTTCCTATATTTTTTGCAATAGCCATCAGTTACAGAGGTGCTGAATGGGGTGTCTGAGGAGGAAAGGGTTCAGACTGATATATTAATGACAATAAATGTTTTTTCTGCATTTGGAAGGTATTTTTAGTAGTGCTATCAGTATTTAGAGCATGATAATTGAACATCAATGAGTGAGGGCTGCTCAGCGTTAGATTGATGCTGATATTGCAAGCAGGGAAATACTTGGTTTGCATTAAACTATTGATATTGCTTCAGGTTTGTTAAATGGCAAACATTATCTGCACTTCATTAAAACATCAAAGTGAAGAAATCGGAGGAGAAATGAGGATGTCTTTATTCTGATATTTTCAGGAATGTTAGCTGCCTTCAAGTCTCTGTGAGACTGTTTTCTCCAGTTTTTTTCTTAGAGCTTTTTCTATCAAGTGCTTTTTGCTCATTTTGATGAAGAGGATTACGTGTAAACAATTTACAATTGATCCCATTATTCATTTGCTGATGGCTTCAAATTGGCCATATTGAGTGTGACTGCAGTATAAAAAGAAGGCTTTTGAAAATGGGTCCAAGGCTGGGAAAAGGGCCCTTACAACACTGCAAACTGTGTAAACCCTGATCTGA
>JAULCE010008571.1:0-14308 GCA_032359355.1 Macoma nasuta | reverse complement strand
TCACAGTCATAGGCGACTCAAATAACCAGATCAAAACAAACAAGTTTCAGATTAGAAGCTGCCTAAGAGTGCGGTGTCTGATCAGTCACTTCACATTTCTGTAATATGATGCAATTCAGATATAAGGGCTTCGAAAGGGCAAAGTGTACTCAATTATTTCGGTTATTTATTTCGTTAAACTATTCGATAAAAACAAGGTACATCCGAAAGTTTTGAATTTGTTGCCAGCAGGGTAAATAATTTAAAGCACAAGATGTGTCGTTACTTTCATAATTGTTTTTCTATTATGTTCAATAATTGTAAAACAAACTTCACAACGTGTATTAAAATAATTTGCTGACAACGCGTAACAATAGCTGCTATAATTAAGCTATGGCATCTTGCTTTGATTTGATATGTTACTAATAGTCTGTGTACTACTAGCTCGAGGGTACAGTGTCTTTCAATCAAGGTTTTGACAAGTTAATGTCCTTTTGATTTGGTTTCCTACATGGAAATTTAATGAAACCATGTTGAATGAATCTGTACATATTTTGTCGCGCCTTTGGCAAGCACTTTTAAATTCTCAGAACATTTAAATGAAAACTGAATTATTTTCTTTAAGTATGAAACTGGACATGATTTGTCAAACCTAATCCATTTGAAACAAAATTCATAATTGCTGTTTTCTAATACATTATCCTTGTTTATTACAAGCGTATGGCTAACACTCTATTTCTAAACGTGAAGCCATCCGATATTTATTTGGTAAGTTATTACATTTGAATATTAAGTTTTTTGGAATGCAAAGGGTATCCAACACCAAGCAGATATAAAACAGTGCCGATCTCTGCATGAGGAATTATATGATCTGGGTCTTCATTATTTGCATACACATGCGAATATATAAAGAAACAGAATCAAGATCCTTCACATGTTTGCGTTTGGTAGTAGTCATGTATGTGTTCTTTATGAGAGCAATACTGTAAAAGCATGTCTTTGAACATTCGAGTTACCTATTACATTGTTTATCAATCATCACAAATCGGATGTTTTGTTTGATAATAAAACCCCCAATTCAAGTCATATATAAAATCTTTCTCTTATACTGGAAAGGGTATTTTTGTACTGAAGTACAGCATTATTCAATATTTTATTCAATGTTAGATATTTAAGGTATATTAACCCGTTCACTGACTTACCCCGAGTGTAGTAACATATGCAAACAGCTTGGATCCTAATGAGACGCCGAGTTACTCGGCGTCTCATTCGGAACTAAGCTGTTTGACACTCAACCAAAGGTTTTACCAAAGATCGAGGGAGAGTGTAATAGCTTAAACGGAAGTAGTCAAAATATTTGCGCATGTGCAAAGCCTTCCTGGCAGTGAAGGGGTTAATAAACTGCCAATAAGACCACCGGAATCTCTTTGGTATTCTTTGTAAAATGTCTTTCACTGTCTTGACTCTGCTGCAGACATTGAAACCTGTTTGTTCCTGATATATACGCGTCTTCCACTGCTTAGCAAATAACGTGAACCCTTCCTTCACCACGTTATTTTGGAATATTCCACAAGGAAATAATTTGATAAACAAAATAATCTAGCGAAAAGAAAATGTCATTTTGGATTGTATTGGAATTATTGTAGGAAATTTAGTAATTGCAATTTGCTCGTTTTTTTTCAAATGTTCCATTTCCTATAATAATTCTAAAGGTCATCAGCTATTGAGGCCCATAAAAGAGCTTGTATGGAGAAAAGGGTTGAATTGACCGACCTTCCTCAGTGTTAACAAAGAGAGGATTTGAGGACACCAATTCGCTATACTTTTTTATTCAAAGGGAAGTAATTAACATAATTCCGTTTGGCAAGTATTATACTCGTGATTTTATAATGAAATGAAAACGAAACTTACATGTCTTATTAATAACTTAAGACGTAAGTGTTACATGTTGTAGAACAATATCATAGCAGCAATGCTATCTAGACAGTTCAAATTGTTGCTGATCATCTTCAGGATTTATACGCCGTCGCCTATTACTGTATTCGAAGGATATAAGCTGACAGGTTATTGAAACTATGGTGTGTCAAGAAGTCATATATATTGTTTCTTTGCTTTGAAAGGAAATCGGACAGCTCGAGATAAATTGGTTTCTTTGAACAAACACACATTGTAGCCCGCGGTCAACAATGTCTAACGAAAATTATTAGGAAAGATTTCAAACGTTCAGATCATAAACAGACGATGCCCTTCGATCATGCAAGTGATAAATGTAGTTTATGTTTCTAAAACACAGGTTGCTGTGACTCAGATATTATCGTTTGTTTCCGTTTTGCCAGATTGTTAGACTTAGCACGCACACTTTTCGCATGACATGGTTCAATTTATGGAAAACACTTTCACACAAGCGAATATTTTCCAACCTTTCAACAATTGCTTCTATCTATTCTGTAGAGTTTCGGTCCAAATTATTCATTAAGAATAGCAAAATATATTCTAATTAATTTATAATGAATAATATTTCTAAGAAAATACTGCATTTCCTTCATTATTTTATCTAGAATAGCTATGGCAGTTTTTGTTTGCCAAGATTCAAGAACATTAAATGTGTATAGTCGTTTGGTTTTAAGTGCTACCAGAGGAAAACAGAACCTATTTTCTAAACGCATCAATGAATATTTGAAGTTATGTTTATTGCCTTACGGTGCTTTTTATGTGCTAAATTGAGTCAGAAACGATATGGGCAGCGCCAGATAGATGATATTTTTACCTATAACGTTATAATCTAAATTGCTTTAAATGAAACGTAAATATATATGGAAGAATGGTATATGCCAGTTTTGAAATGCTTTAAATAAACTATGGGCAGTGCGACATTAGCTCTTTACAAGTAAACTTATCATGTTTGCTGTAAGATTTCAAAAATAATTTATTGAAGGAGTGTCATAGGCGTCTTCACGTTGATAGGTTAGCCGTTTCCTCCTCACAAGCGCCTTTAAGCGCCCCAGTAACTGATAGCAATTGACAACATTGTAGGAAGTGTTCAATTTGTTCATCATGAGTGAATGCTTTGTTTCCTACATTGCTTTCAATATAATTGTAAAGTAGTCATGTATGTCCTTCTGACTAGTTTTTCATAGTTTCATTAGATTCGTTCAGTGTTGATCAGTTAAGGATAAAGCATGTGAAGACAATAGTTTATATAAAACATTTGGCTTAGCTGTCACTAAACGTCGCAAGGTGCGATCTTGCTTAATCTGGATTTGTTATTTTTGGATTTACTTTTTAATTATATTGCCAATGCGCTAAAATGCTGACTGCCAATGAACAGATGATTGTTTATACGCAGTCAAAATTTTAAGTGTAGTGGCATCATCACCTTTTCCAATTTAATGTCTGAATTTGAAAAAGCTTAAAAATGCTGATGAAAGTGGGTTTGTGATGTAAATCAATTAAAATCAATCATTTGTGTATATACTTTTCCCAGCTTATCGCATGAAACACAGACCAAGAACAAATCATATGTATACCGTTTAAAGACTGGTGGACTCTGGTTGACAGAACAATAATATTTACAGAAAAAAGCGGCCTATTGCGAACTTATCTTGTTTTGCATTTCGTTGTTTTTTTGTTTTCTTGCGTAAGCAATTGAATTATTCAGGACGGCACAATAATATTTTAGACGTTTGAAAATAGTATAGACCAATATCAAAGGGCTTTATATGGAGTTAATGCATTATTTGCATGAATACTCTCTCCAAAATTCAAACACAAAAAAGTGAATTTTAAAATTGTACATTATTTCGTACATTTTTCTATATATTTTATTTGACAAATTTGACCAGAAAAGCAATATGCGACTGATGTATTTCTAAGAGAATACAATCGGTGACTGATATCATTTTAAGAACAGACAAGAAAGAGCAAAGGTAGTGTGCCCGTTTGATGCAACACAGTTTACCTTTACATACATCCCGCTTACAAGTGTCAATATATCGTCGGGATTCTTATAAAACAACGCAAATACCATTTTGACTTTAACAAAACATGTCACAATCGTGGTTTGAGAAGAACGAATTCTTTTAAAATCCTGTGAAAAAGTATGACAAAATGAGATTTACGTGCATTTAGACGAATATCGATGATAAACTCATAAACTAAGTGGGTGTACTGTTTTCAAAATGGCATATACATGTGGTTTTAGAATAACACCAACGACAATGATGGTTCATTATCTGGATTTTTATGAAGCTCCTTCGCTGAGAGGCAGTGTCCAAAACTGGGCCACCAACAAACAAGTATTATTGAGACTGCAGAGAACTCCTGACAGAGAACATGCAGTCCAGCCTAGTTATCTAGAATAAGTTGAACCCTTTCCCTACATAAGCACCTTTTTACGCCTCTGTAGCTGATAGCAAATGCTCCATTTCATTCAATGAGTTCAAAGCTATTCAAAAACAGTATATTCATTAGCCTAGATTATCCTATTCATTCATCAGAGTATTTCCTTTTGGATTAGTCTAAACAAAGCTTGTTTTAGAATGGGTTAACATGTTTCTCAGTACGCTAATATATGACTCAATCACACTGAAAATATATGATGAATAGAACGAGTATTAAGATGAATAGAAACCACAATTTTGAATTGTTTCGAATGGAAAATGTGAAAAAACGGAGCATTTACTCATAAAAAATCAAATGTCTTATTTCTCACTTTCTTTTAAGAGTAGACTTCTGTAGAAGTATAAAAAGGCGTTTTTATGATGTTAGTTATTAATTTACGTCTCTTTACAATGATGCACCTGGACTCGTGCAGATCAAGTTTCAAATAAGAACGTCATACCAGTATCATATATCGATAAACGTGTCTCGCTGTTGTAATTCGAATATGACTTTCGCAATTAAGAAGAGCAATAAATGCTTATAAGGAAACCATTCATTTCACCACGCCACATTGTAACGGGGATTTTAGATATTATATACAGGCATCATATGAAACCATATTTATAGAAATTTAAGTATACATGTTCCCTACAGAAGAGGTTTGAGCAGCCCGCTATAAATTATGCCATTATCACAAAGTCATCAATGAGCGCAGATATATTTGCTGAAGGGCTACTCTTCGAATGAATTTGATTAAAACATATTTGAAGCTTTACAACATACCTCTATTAACGGGGAATATATTAAGATTTGACACCACATGAAGCCATTTTCACAGTGTTTTAAATTGTACCATATCAAAAAGATATATGTTTCAATACAAAATAATCTTGAATAGTCTTCTATATAACACAAGGACAGTTTGAAAAGTTCAGCCTTGAGCTCACTTAAACGTCCCGAAAAGTTAGTCTCCGACTGAATTCAAGCAATAAAAGGTCGGAAGCCTAACAACATAGCATTTAAAAATGTGTCAATTATATATATCGGTAATCAACAGTCATGTCGCATAGGAGACGGTTAACCGGTCTGCCATGTCATAGTCAGCGATTTGTAAAACCCTTCCCCCCTATAAACAATTTCTACACTTATCCGCAATAAAATAATAAGATGAAAAATGAAGTGTTTGATTGTTACCAGCCTATGCTGCTTATCGTACACTGTATTCAATAGCCATCAGTTACAGAGGCGATAAGAGGCACTTTTGTTGAGGAAAGAGATGAACTAAATATTAACACAATTTAAATGGCTTCAAACAATTGGTAAAAACAGAACATTTGCGCACCGTGCTTTCATTAGTTATATTCTTCAGAGGCGTCAAATGGCGTATAAATTTATTGAGAAAATGGTTATATAAGAATTCGATTCTGGGGAATTAGTATAGGACTTATACTTCTACTCAAAAGGTCCATTCTTCTTGAAAAAGACTCAGCGTCAACCCTGTTATGAAAGTATTGTCAGTGTATTCTGCCTAATACTTGAACCATAACAAAGTATAAATGTTGTGGATAATATTGATTAACACAATACAGCGAGGTATAATAAACACATCACATGTGCTCTTTTAAAACACGTGTTTGACATTCTCGCAAATTGCGTTTACATATTGGTAGAAGAAACTTTTATTTTCTTAAAAGAAGTAAGTGTCATTTTTCTTTTCTTATAATCCTTCGCCTGTTGCGAAAATTGTCGTCTGCTCAAAATGTCGTCTTCTTCTTTTTTTTAATGTCATCCGATTTTCTTAAAATTCAGTGAACCTATTGTCTGAGTTTCAAATAGCTTGGAGCCAGAATTACTCGGCGTCTGATCTGGATCTACGCTGTTTGAATAATCACCTTAGTCGCGAACAGCAGGCTAAGGGTTAAATCAGTATCGTGTTATCATGATGACCATATTTAGACTTTCCTCTGAAGCCTTTCCACATAAGAAGCGCTTTATAGCGCCTCTGAAATTAATGGCTATTGGAAACTTTGTAGGGAATGAAGTATATGTTCGTAACGAGCCAATTTTGAATTTACTGCAAATCAAAAAAAACATTTTTCTTTTGCCTAGATTTGTGTTCATGTCCTTTTGGTTAAGCCTGTGAATAGCTTGTGGAGGAAAGGGTAAACTGCACACAAATGTCAGTTGTTTTCCTCGTCATACTGAACAATGAAAGGTTTATTGGCTTAGTAGAATTCTAAGACAGTCTAGGAGAAAGGATATTGCCAATTTAGCCATGAAAATTGAGTACCTATTCATGTTAAGCCAGTACCTTATTTTACGACAATGTTTTCAAGGGTTAAATGTAATAGTGGCGTAAAAAACCGTATGATGGTGTTAAAGATTCAATATAAATTACAAAAGTGAACTAGACACTGTAAATGTTAATTGCAATAACGGATTATTGTAAGCAATCAACCACTTGGAGTACATAAAATAACACTTTATGGGGTATTGTTTCACTTTATTGAGAAACTCCGAAATATTTTATGTATTGCCATCTGGGGTCACACTTATTATAAGTTTAGTTGAAATTAATGCAATAAACTAAACGCTTTTGAATTATATTATAAGTATTAAATATTTAAGGCATAATATATAGTCAAATTGTATGCCAAATTCTATTGTTTCTAGCTATGGTGTATATTTGTAGTGAAATGAACTTATGGCATAATCTTTTTTATTTTATATACCCTCGTTTCAACCCGGTAGCAAACTTGTGGTAAAAAGGAGCCTTTGTTTGTTATTGACAAATACTCAGTCGTCAACCAATTCGTGTTCAAATTAAATGAAAAAAACATGCAGTTCCATATTTTATGGAGAGTCTTCCTTTTTATAAGACAGTTTTATTATAAATGAGACTAAGACAATTATACATAGTACAATTTGAATTGATTATACATGTAATATCGATAAAGGATTAGAATTACATTAAGCTAGAATGTTGACCCTATGTCATCAACATATTATATGTTCGTATTTGCTCCAGTGTTTCTTTATCTATAACTAGTTAAACCAATTAAGACTACGATCAGACAGTGTAACATATCTTTCTCCCAGAAAATATTTAAAATAAACCATACATTTTATTATGCATAAATCTGAAAATGATTATTGAGTACAGGACAGTACAAGAAGTTAAAAAGTTATATTATTAGTTTAACAGTTTCTTGACAGGGTACATAACGATTTTCCCGGCTGAAGAAAGTCATGTCACCCGAACCGTTGGGCGAGGATGAACATGATTTAACAAGTCAGGAATGAATTGCTATGTACCATGTCAAGAAACTGTATACCGAATGTATTATACTGCAAAGGTTTCAATCGTGTTGTGTTATATTATGACACCGTGGTCAGAGTCCAGTTTTCCTCGGACAAAACCCCTTTACTTTACGGTGTTGAGTCATACAACTGTCTTACAAAATAATCCTTATGGCACGGATAACATTAAACAAGTGCTTGGAATATTGTTTTAGCAGCTATCTTGTGAAAAATCCAAACCGAAGTGTTGAAGCGACGCTCGGCCGTTTTGTGTAACGTGGGGCTCCCAACGGCAAAAGTGATATACCCGGCTGCTAACAGGGTACATGAAATGCTGTATGGGCTCATTGAACAATCACATTGCAGGATTTTCTTAACAGTATAATAAGTTGTTTTGTACAAGAATAACGTCATCTTATGTTTGCAATTTACAATATACATTTTTACATAATTATCGAAGATAAGTTCACTGTGATAGTGTTTCTCCTACATGTTTAATTAATTACTATGAATGTAAAGGATGCAGATAATATAAATCAAACCGTTCGAATCAACTACAGAAATAGGGACTTTAGAATCAGCCTAATTTTCGATGTTTAACGGGCTTAACACGTTATGTCTCGTAGTTACTTGAATTGGTTCAGAAATCCTCAGGCGCGGTGAAAAAAGGCAAAATGGTGTACTATGTCACGCACCGTCTTTGCCATTAGCAGCCACTGCATTGCTATCACAAAACCAAATACCAATGCAATAGCTTTATAATGATGATTGTATACCTCAAGGTGTAGACGTGTTCGAAATATAAAGAAGACCAGATTGTTATAAGCTATAATCTCAGCAGAATAGAGCAGGATAAAGTAAAGTTAAGTTGAGATTAATAAGTTAGGGTAGGGCGTAATTGATAAGTTTTAGAATTCTCTAAGAGACCAGAGTAGTGTAGACATAAAATGAATAGGACAACGTAGAGTAGAGAAGCGCAAAATACAGTGTAGCACAGACGAGATGAGCAGAGTA
This sequence comes from Macoma nasuta, assembly GCA_032359355.1. Lineage (NCBI taxonomy): Eukaryota > Metazoa > Mollusca > Bivalvia > Cardiida > Tellinidae > Macoma > Macoma nasuta. The sequence goes on along the minus strand of JAULCE010008571.1, from coordinate 5,635 downwards.
AAATAGAAAAGAGTAGAGGTCATAAAAGACGAATCTTTTCCTGTACTACGAATTGAAACCACTATGTAATGTTATATAGAATAGAGCAAAGGCGAAATCGGGGCCGACATAAACTTTCGAATAAAGCCTGGTTTTCGGGTATGAGGTTTTGAATAGCCGATATTCGACTGTATTATAATAAAGCGTAGAGTTGACCAAAGTTGAGTGGGGCATAGAAGAGTAGAAAAGAAAAGAGTAGCGTAAAGTAAACAAACAATGTACCATGGCATTTTTATGACAGATGGTTACATACCCAAGAACAACAGAAATGCGGAAGACTCTTAAAGCGCTTTCTGCATTTCTCTTGTTCTCCATTTGCGACTTCCTATTTTAAAGTAAAATTAAATACCGCTTAAGCCGGTGTTAGAGGGCGTGAGTAGTTTTGCATATTTAATTACTACTCATAAACAGACTCAATAAAACCGAGTCTGCATTTTTTTCTATATAAATTGGCTTCCGTGCTTTTGAAGGATCACCCTTTTACAGAATTTTAAAAAATGTGACATGCTTATCATTAGGGGACAAGCGGGCTACACTTATCACTAGTGCCTTATCGCCGTAACAGTGCAATCATTTGTATATTTGACCTCTCAGGAGAGCGGGCCATATTGTTACCTACACATTGATTTATCAAAACACGATTTATTCTTTACTGTAATAAAATGCTGGTTGTGATAAAGCAGAGATATTCAATTTCAATTATCATACCCTGATTAGCACACTGCTGATGATATTGACTAGAGGAGTGTCAAATTAAGAAGGGCTAAAAAGGGGCTTTTATGACATCGTGCCAGAGAGGTCACTGAATACATGTTAGACTTTATTGTACTTGTATGTTTTATCTCTGCAGAACATAAATCGCTATCTGATGAGCAGAACTGCGCATATTTAGAGACAGATTGCTGTTTAATGCCTCATCTAACACTTCCTTACACGCATGCGGCAGTGATAATCTCCGTCGAAAGCACATGTACACGCTAGCAGCGAAAATCAAATAATATATATAATTACCATAAACTCTTACCCGTTGTTGTAAAAGACTTCTCCTCAACTTTTTGTCTGTTATTTTGAACATTGTCTAATTTGTTTCAAAGGTAGTGAAACATGTACATGTGTGTTAAATTTATCAGATCGGTTTTACGGTGTCTGACCTGCTTACTTATTATCAATATAGTGCGAAGAACGACACAAATAACCGTGAACTTGTTTTCAATCAATATCGGTTGATCTAATACGCGCATACAGATGACAATTTATCAGACAGTTAATCGTTATTTTAGTTCTGATTCCATGTGCAACCTATGATTGCAGAGCATTTGTTCAAGTTAGTATATGACCTATTAAACAACTTTGATTGTACCTATATTGCTCGATGTCATGTATAACGGATATATTACGAGTACCAGTGTAAATTAAAAACACACACGGGCGTTAGCGTGTGGATATTTCTTATAAACAGTTGCAGGAGCAATATATATGTCTTATAACAAGCGTCCGAAGTCAAACCTAGTCACTAGCAGTGCCTATAATAATTCACTAGTATTTTATATTTTAGATTAATACAGGCCACGTATTGAGCTATAATGGATAGATACGAAGGGAGCATAGGATACTGATGATACCTTCTCATTTTCAACAATTACCACTTCATTAAAATATTATATTGGCCGAAGTGTAGTACGGATTAGTGTAATGTCAGGAAATTACACGTTGGCTACATTTGCCATGTTATGGACAAACAATGATATCATTTACCATTTATAAAACATCTAAATTATAACAATCGTTGAGTATATTACAGTTATTTTTTATATCATATTTGACGTCCACTTGCGCTATATGCCGCAATATTGTTTCAATAAGGATAGCAGTGATATCTGCATGCAAAAAAATGTGTGACTACCACAATGATTTCACAAAGCTATGTTTTCTTTCTCAACTACTCAATAATTGATTCAATAAGTAAGTTAAAACACTTACTTAATATCTATAGAGGATGACTGACCTGAATTCAGCCGATGTATCGAGTCGTTAAATATATACGCCGACACTAAAAACTTAACGCTTACGATCTGAAATATAATTCTGCCTTACTAAGGTTTGAAGTTATACTTATAAAGCCAAATGTGATATTCATAGTTACCATTACATTTTGTTGAACCTATGTCAACATTTAAGCCTTGTTGGGGTACAAATAAAGTTGAAGGGATGAAATTCTTCACCGTATAAATACATATGCAATGCGATCGCAAATATATAAAAAAAAGACTGACAATACTAATGTTTTATATGAATATTTTATTACTTTAAGTCAACCAGGTTTAAGCAGATCGGACGCCGTTTACATCGGCATCTTATCAGGCTCTAAACTATGTTTTCAGAATATCAGTGAATAGTGACTTTCCTGTAAGATAATAAGATAACCGCTTCTTCCACTAACATATGGTCTCATGTTAGCCATTCTACAAAGGGTTAAGATGATAATAATAAAGATACGCACTGGGTTCAGTGATTGTGAATACATTTGATTTCATTACGACTATTTTCAAACAGTAAATACTCTGATAAGACTCCGCGATTGAAGCCCGGTGCTGATCTGGGTCCTTCAAACAGATTGTGTTCACTGAACGAATCACACTTAAAGACAATGTTGAAGAGTTATTTTTTGAAAATAAAATGATTAAGATGACTAGTTTTGTATTCGATAATATGTTTTCTTGTGACTTTGATGAAAGATTTATGAATATCTAACAACGAAAAAGTGGTAAATTTAATGCATTGCATTTAAAACCATTTCAGCGGTAAATGATTCAACGATTTTAAATTGCCATGTCAAAGAAAAAACCTGCGGTATATGTTAAGGTCCAGATAATCTCACATCACTGCATGAGTAACTCTGTATATGATCACGCATGAAGGTGAAAGTATGTTATAAATAGAACGATAATATACGAGAAATGGAAGCACCACTTTTGAATGAATTGTAGTATTTTGATCACAATAAGAACATAGCACTTTCCACCACTTCTTCGATAGTTAACAGCTACACAGGAGCCCAACGGGGTATAGATAATGTAAAGTGTTAACATTTATATTACAGATAAAAGGATTTTTAAGACACATGCGTCAGTAGGATAATTACTGTTAAGCGCGTGCGAATCGCGACATATTGATATCTTCAACCAGTTTGAACACGTTTCAGACGTTGTCGGGTTATGATCCGGATCCAAGCTCTTTGATACTCATACAACAGCTTCACTAACCAAGCTAACCGGAGCGAAAATTGCGGGCAAAACTCTCAGTAGACACTAACATTGGAAGCATTGTATGAGCTAACACACGGACATACGCCTACATCAGCAGCGATACGAACTAGACGGGTAATAGGATCAAATTGTTCTTTTTTAAAATGCTGTATTTGAAACGAATACAATGTATTCATCATATTACAATCAATAATAAATACAGTATCATCATAACGACACGAATTATTTAGACAATTTAGCAAACTGTAATGTTTTCTGAAATGCCGTGGTAACAATAACGGTATTCTTTTGAAAATTACGTCTTATGATACTGGCTTATCCATACTAAAGTAATGCATGTGTTGCCAATGATGAATATCTGGGCAAATGTAAATTGCCATATTTAAATTTTCATAGAATTGTTGAAAATGTAGCATTTTTCTCGTTATAAGCAAATGCTACATTTCCCACGATGTATGCGATAGCCGTCTAGATGATTGACTATATAGTGTTGGTTGATCATAAGACATGCACTCATTTATACCAACGTTTGTTTTCTACCATAGTTCAAAGTTTGACGGACATATCAATGTAAAACTCATTCTTACTGGTAACGACACGTACATCATGCAATATCCACTATAAATAGCAATGTATTGAATATCAGACAATGACACGACTACGTATATCTTAACAAATTGTATCAAGTTTTGAATGTACTTGACTTTATACTTCTTTCAAATGTGACAAGTGTAGGAAATTCGTTCAAAAGTTTTAGCATTACGCTCATTTGATGCCGCATTGTTGTTTGTCTCGTATCATACAATATAACGTGATTCGAGGATGCAAGTACCAAACTTCATAGTCCTCCGTGGATTAAGCACAATGAACATTTATTACTATCTGTCATTGTCTTTTAATACCATTTGTTATCTGTTCCGGTTCACACGTCTATGAAATCCCCGAGGAAGATAATCTTTCTCAAAATGATAGAGTTTAGTTTTACAATAGATGTGGATATCTGAGTATTGCAAGTGTAAAGTACCTTTCTTCCAAGCCGATAGGGAACATAAACCGCAATAACATAATCAGAACAATCAATATATGATTAGCCATTCACAGAATTAAGAAACATGTTTTTTGATTTGCACTTGATACAATCATCGTTATAAAGGTAAAAACGATTATAAGATATTTACACATGACTGTATCAATTGGTGTTGTGTGTGTACTATTTTCCTATAGTATTGACTTACTAATGTGGAACCCCTAAAGAAATATTGTGCTTTTTGACGTTGTAGTCTTTGTTTTGATTATCTACGAATGTATTCAAATTATAAGCTTATAGTTCATACCACGAATAGAATGGTTTCCTTCTGAATGTGATTAGAATACGAGATAAATCAGTCTTAAAACATATTTCCTCACAAATAAAAATGCTAATCCAACGGTTATGTATTCGATAATCACATTGAATGGCAGGGTGTGTTCAATTTGTGATGCTTCCTGCAAGTGACCTTCGTCATAGCTAACAGAACATCGCTATGATATAATTCAAACTACAATGGTATCCTATTAAAGGTTGTCTGATAGAAGTAGGAATAAAGACACACAAACGGAGAAGTTGCAGACGGAACGATTGCATTTAAATTCGCATTCTGTTTTACCTTGTTACATTGAAACATTTGCTTAACCTAGACTTGTTTCAAATTGTTCAAAAAAGTATGATACTAATAAATACACAATGAACAAATGTACTGTTTTGATGGAAAATGGTCCCAACCCTGGTGCTTATATATTTAGACATATCATCGTTCCTTGAATGACTATAGTAGTTGGCCACCACATGACTTTATCATTTAAGTTTTTCTGATATCAGAGCAGTAGTTTTGGACGTAATTTGATTTAAAATAGCGTTTCAGGAAAACAGACCCAGCCCCTGAGCGGTATGTGTATTACAGACCATAATTCATCGTTCACCATATCTAAAGAGTCTGAAAATGATAATACGGGGAAAGCCCCGACGGTAAAGCTTTTTCCGCCTATAGATTATGCGTATTTGCGTACGCGTCCCACTTTTTAACCCCAAATTCTTACTAGCTAGCAGCTAAAAACATATGTGAACAATTCACGCGCAAGACTCGGCTGCCCTCGGACATGAACGATGCGAAATTCGGATCATTTGATCGAAAACAATTTTTTGTTGAATATTGGTCCAAAACCAGTACCATGAGATAGAAAATGATCTAACTAAGAGAACAAGTGGTCACACTTTGACTTTTAACTCAATTACAACATCAAAATGAGCATTTATAAAACTTCAAAATACGCTGCGTCATCAACCGTCATGC
>JAULCE010008460.1:0-14309 GCA_032359355.1 Macoma nasuta | reverse complement strand
AAATAAATTGGAAATCTGCATTTGAAATTTTCACTAAAGTTTAAGATTTTACTAAGAAGCTTTGTGAAACGGCCCCCTGATTATTTCCTTGTGGGTAAACCTAAACGTCATATGAGGTGATAAGTTAAAGTCTGCTGATCCTTATAGGTTACAAGTTCATAAGCACAACCATATGGATTCAGGGTAGGAAGAAAATCTAGGAGAAAGAAAAAACACATAGTTTGAATGGTTCTGAAAATATAAAGTAAAATTAATCCTTTGCTATTCATGACCCAATGTTCTATTTCTCACAATTATGTCAAAAGTCATCTGCAACAGATGCATGAAAATGCGTTTTAAGGAGTAAGTAGTTTCTAGGGAGTTCAACTTCTTGACCTTTAGCTATATTAAAATCATACTGTACATTTACTGACAAATAAAGATTAAAGATTATAAGATAGATAAGATGTTAATACAAAATTACCACAGATTAAGACCATAGTTATTTACAAAGACAAGGGGTTCATCTTTAACCCTTTCACTGCCGTAGTCGCCTAAATGCGCCGTTAAAAATAGTGCAGTCCCAGATCTAGGACAGCACTATTTTCCAGCAAATTTTAGAACCGTGAAAACAGTTTCGGACTATACCATAATTATATTATCGTCTCTATGATTTATTACGCAAAAATAGTTTATCTGAAACTAGCCCCAACCGCCATTTTGTAATTTGGCGCCGAAAGGGTTAAAGCAAAATAAATGTAATTGTCAGCTAGCCACATCATTGAAGAACTGTAACAGTCGAATAAACAAATTAAAATGTCCTCATTACCTTTAGGCATACAACGGGGATCAGTTTCAATACCTTTAGCAAACAATGACTAATTACACGAGACGCACTATTGACACCAAAACACAAAGAGAAATGTAATATTCAACAAATAAGTTCTCATAAGTTATAATTACCGCACCATTTTAATACCTTACCAGTAAAATACTCGGATCAAAAACATATACACCTATATTCCTTTACCCGTGCACAGCCCTACCCCGAGTTTAGTAACATACGCAAACAGATTGGATCTGAATGAGACGCCGAGTAACTCGATCCAAGCTGTTTGACACTTTACCAACGGTTTAACCAAAGATCGAAGGAGTGTGTTAAGTCTAAAGCGTCTATAGAAGTGTCTTTAGGGACGCAAAAAGAAACGGAAATGGATCATTTGCTCATATTCATAACCAGCCTTTTCATTAGATGTGTTTGCAGATGATATGTCAAAACAAGCATAGTCATTACAGGGTTAACTGCATTCTTCAATCAACCCCTAATTGTTCATTCTGAGTGTGTGCGACAGTATATGCTGGTTTCAGAAGTGTCTAAGTTAGAAAGCCCTTTCTGTTATAAACATCCCTACCAAAGTGTGATGGTTTATCGATGTTCTCGGTAATCACAGTGTGTAATGACAAGAAGATGAAGAAACAGTAGAAACATGTATACAATTAGGAGAAGTAAGAAGAAATAGTAGCAAATTAGTAGAAATCGAAGAAGTAGAAGAAGAAGAAATTAATAGTTCGCTACCTATCAAGAAATATATATTTGCATACTTGCCGACGAGCTAGAAAACGTTTTGAGTCCGACTCCAAACACAACTTTTCTCTAGGGCGTCCAAACATCGTTGTCCGCAAAGTTGACTGAATCGTGCAGTGTCAATTTCCCTAAAACATTAGATAATCTGCTCTTTATAGAAAGATACGTCATATCAGGAAGTTTTTTTATAGGTAAGTGATATCTTATCCTTACAACTGATATATAAAAAAAACTCTATTCTGTTGTCGCACATCATAATGAACTATTCAAGCGGCTTATATAAACACCATACGCTGGGTTACTCTGTTCTCGATTCAAGCTTTTATAAACTAACACTATATGTACAGCAAAATATACTCTATTCGGATAAGGTTAAGAGATGAAGCCGGCGACACTTTTTTTCAGCGGGATATTGGTTAACTTTCTGCATGTTTCGGTCAAACCGGCATTACACGTTACCTTAAAAATTGAATACTTTATCTAAGTGTAACGTACAAAGGGTGGCGCAGAATAATAAAGCATGCGACATAACGTTATACTAATCTGAAGTGTAATCAGGCAAGAGATTATAAAATATTGTCTTCAAGTATTTCGTCATTGGCGATATGAATACGTTCTTGGCACGATTTAAATTGACGGTTTTATCTGGGTTCGTCCCGATTCGCTGCCGTTGGGTCAATGAGGTTAAACCTCTGAAACTTATCAAAACAGCATGATGCGCTTCGTAAACTTCATTATTGACAGGTTTGTATTATATACGCTATACCCTCACTTAACCCCTTCACTGTCTTACCCCGAGTGTAGTAACATATTCAAACAACTTGGATCCTAATGAGACGCCGAGTCACTCGGCGTCTTATTCGAATGCAAGCTGTTTGACACTCGGCCAATGGTTTTACCAAAAGTCGAGGGAGTGTGTAAATAATCAATCGGAAGTAGACACAATGTTGCGCATGTGTAAAACATTCCTGGCAGTGAAGGGGTTAAAAAGCGGGTATTTCGTTTCGATCCGCTTCGCATTGGTTAAATCTTACGAGAACCACATAAAGTGCTTTATAAATCGCGTGATTCGGTTCTTAAAGCACATTTTGCTGTTTGTAACAGGTATGCAACGCATCAATTCCGGTTCCATTTCCGTCTCCGGTTTAAATCTAATTAGTTTCTGTTCTGTTGACCAGGGACCGTATTCATAAAGCTTCTAATGAAAATTTCAAACATAAGTGAAAAATTCAAATGCATATTTCTACTTTATGTTCAGTTATATTTCAATGTAACTCAGCTTGTGGAAAACTACGTTTTTCACAAGCATGCAAAGTTTCATTGAAGTATTGTGGGTAAAAATAGAGCAATCTGCATTTGAAAACTTCACTTAAGTTTGAGATTTTCCTTAGGAGCTTTATGAATTCGGCCCCAGATCAGACATCTAAAATCGGACTCCGCTGTAATTTGTTATACATGTATGATGAATATGCATACATAAGATTCAATTATTTATATCATAAATGACGTCGCCAGCGCGATATTACAGAGTGATATAATTTTCGGTATATAACATGTGATATAACAATGTATGTGACTTCATTATGAATATCGTTAAAATGGCTGCACAATAAAGCGTATTATGTATTTAGAGCTAATAACAGTCGCATTGGAATTTATAATTTAAATAGAATATAGCATTCGTGGCTATTCAATATGGAATTTATTAAACTCGTTTACTAAAATTGCTAAACCCTCGCCAATGTTCGTTTTTATCTATTTTAGAAAACTCGAAATTCCATATTGAATGACAACTCATGCAATATCCTTTATGTTTCTTTGTTCTTGAACTTGTAATACGATTTATCCATTCTCAGATCACAGACTACAATTATACATTTGGTGGCAAAGGATGAAAATATGACTTACAGTTGATGCGATGACACAAATTATAAACGTAAAAGTACTTAAAACTGTCATTTATAAAAAAATATCAAGGACATATTAGAACCGCGATCTGGTTATATCTTCTTTAATGGCATCGATGACGTCATCGAAAACATCGTTTTTGGAGAAGATGATGAAGAGTATGCTATTGACCTGAAAACTGTACACAGTTTCTCGTCATCATGATACTTACATGTACAATGCAAATACAAACTAAAACTACGGGTCAATGAAATCACAGATCTTAACATATACATCTATTTCATTACGGACAGATCTGGATCTACTGCCAGACCTTGCTCTAGACCAAAGTAATCGCCCAATATGTGAAATCCTTAGCAATTCAGATCAAGATTTACAGGAGTAGTTCAAGATCTAGGTTGCCGCGAATGCATATTTCATTATCTAGTGATGGTTAATTCAGGTATTCATGAGTTTACTTGACTGGTATTGATGGTGGTCGCTACTAATTTAGAAATAGTATGCTAATGACGCACTTCACTACTTTAAATTTACGTCATTGATTTGTTTTCTAAACATAACGTAACAACAACAGAGCTTAAATCATGTTCATTCTTTTTTCGAAAATCTTGAAAAAGTTAAGTTTAAGTTATGATCAACATCAGTGATTTATGGATTTAGAGACATAAGTTATTAAGTATGATTGAAATGATTTACAACCTGGTTGAACCGAATTTTCAGGCGGGAACATTTCCCTTCCAAGTCAATCTCTATATTTCGTCTGGTCAAAGAAATATAATAGATAGCTCTAATGAATAGGAGGGTTTAGTGTTTACAGGTATTGACTGAAACCTTATGAATGAATTTTTTCAAACGTGTAGTCTTTGAACGTGAACATGTCTATTTGTCTCTACACATAAACAAAATCTAGTAATTCGTATTATTTATAGCTTATCAAAACCCATACTACAACATAGTAATGATAAACGTTCTGCGATAGGCTTACTGCAATTGAGCAATACGACATAGAGGAATAATAAAACAATTATTTTTTAGAGTGAGACAGTATAACGCTGAAAAACAGTCATTTTTGGGGTACATATAAAATAATATCTCCAAAACCGCTGATGTTAACAACTTGAAATTTTCAGGGAAGCAAGATCGGCCAATGCCAGGTTGCATAAACATCAGAATGAGTTTCGTTGACATTCTGATTCCCTGTATTATGAGTATAACATAAAAAAAATCAAAATCAGCACCAATACCGTGTTTTAGCCGAATGCAATCAAAAATCTAAAAACAAAAAGCTCAGGCATATATAATATATTAAATGAACACATTAAATCAACAAAAGATACCATGCTCCCCATATATTATGTTGAGTTATTTTACCTAATCTTTAATGAAGGGATCATACCAACTTATTGGACAGAAGGAAACATACTAACAATTTATAAAAAAAGGAAGTCCAACTGCACCAGAAAAAACTTTAGACCAATAACACTATTAAGTTGCCTTGGAAAACTATTAACAGCAATAATAAGTAATAGACTGAAACATTACACAGATGAAAATGAAATTATTAGAAACTGTCAAGCCGGATTCAGGGGAAACCACTCTACTACTGATAATTTGTTTAATCTCCAATGTCTCAGTGACATTATGAGATCACGAAAAAAATAATGATATTTTGCGCCTTCATTGACTTCAAACAAGCTTTTGATACAGTATGGAGAAAAGGATTGTGGAATTAATTACAAAGATATACCATAAACGGAAAATGTTATAATCTAATTAAAAATATGCATAAATATATTCAATCAAGAATTAAGACCCATGAAGGAAAAAAACAACTACTAAAAAAAAACATGAAATGAGCAATTACTTCTGCGTACTACAAAACTACCACTGCAAAATAAAACAGCTTTTAGAACAAGAAATCATAAACTACCCATAGAAACTGGCAGATGGAGAGGTATCCCAAAAACTGAAAGAAAATGCCAGATGTGTCAACAAAATGACTCAGGGGATGAATATCATGATGTACTAAAAATGCACTTCACAGAGGTTAGGAAACTGTATGTAAAAAAAATACCATCATAAAAATCCATTCAAATTTGGAGAACTATTCAACATAAGAAACAAAGAAGAATTGATAAAACTAAGCAAATTATTAAAAATTATTATGACCATAGTAAAAACAGATACATATACTTACTAAACTGAGCATGAAATTATCAAAACAATAAAAAAAACAGTAAAATATAGTAATAATAATAGTAAAAGATAAAAGAAACAATAATAATAAAAATAATAAAGAAAATAAAAATAAAATAACTACAAAAAAATATATGAAATAAAAATAATAAAATAGATAAATATTATACATAAACATGTGCATGTATATGTGTGTGTGCATGTATATGTTTGAAAGTGTGTGTATATGTTTATGCATATGCATATATATCTGTGTGTAGCTATTATGCATGTATATGAATGCATACTTGTATATGTATGTATATGTATATAGGTATGTATGTATGTGGGTATGTGTATGTGTACATGTGTGTGGGTATATGTGGGCATGTGTGTATGTTTATGTGTATATGCACATCTGAATACATAATAATAGGAATGTTATTAAAACTAATGATAATAATAAACAATAAATTTGAAATATAAAAATCAAAGCGCATGCAAATACTCAGATCACATCCCTTAACTTAATCTCTTGTTTCGAACTTTTCGCAAGAGGTTGGGCCTATAACGGGAATATGTGGAACTTATACATACCACAAATTGCATACTGAATTCACTCTAAAATATATTCAATAACTGGTTTTATTTTATTGATAAAAAATGTTGTATTAAGTTGAAAACACTGGATAGTTACTATAATTCCTGTGTCACGAATCTCAAGTAGAGTGTGTCCTGTACAAACAATTGTGGGTGTTCAACAGGATACGTACTACTTAAGTGGTTATAGATTTAATCAAACACTGTTATGCTAAATAGTAATAGATGCGTTATGTTCAATTAACTGAATCAAATAGAAAATGGTTCTCACATGAAAATTGTTGGAAAGGGGGCAATTGCTCGAAATGAGCAATGCTCCTTTTTCATCAATGTCTCCAAAACCACTCAAACTGGAATTTTCGGATCATGTAATCGATCTAAATGGCATTGGCCATGATAATTGTTAATCAAAGGGGAGCATTAAAATTTTGCTCATGATGAGCGAATGTTCCTTTTCCTTATTTTATTTAATGTCTCTATATACCAATAAATTTGTCTGTTTTGCTTTATATAAAGAACAGCAGCCAAGATGTTATAGATTTAAACCAAATCTAATAATAGGGTTGGTGTACTATACTATTGTTGTGTATTGTCTAGTTAACCTTTACCCACATTATATTAAATAAACAACTCATTTTCTGGAGTACGAATTCATGAGCTTGGAAATGGGGCGTCTGCTCACAATGAAAAAATGCCACACTTTCAGCAAATTTGTCCAAACCTCTAAACAATTGGCTAAACCGCATCCAGTAAAGATAATACTTGAAAAGTGGATTCTAACCGTTATGGAAATGGAACATTTGCTAATAAAAAACAAGTGCTCCATCCCCGTCATTGTGTTCAATGACATTCATTTTCGCTTCCTTTAGTTACCCAGTCATTTTGTAACAGTTTTTACAATGGAGATCAGTCTACAGATAGCACACTAGGCAATGGTTTAAATATACAGTCGAACTTCGATAGGTCGAGCACGGTTGTCTCGAAATCCCGTTTAGCTCGAGCTGAAACAAAAGTCACGGAGAAACAAAATTGAGTTCCAAATAGCAAGCAGTATGGTTCCAGATAAGACGCCGAGTTACTCGGCGTCTGATCTGGAGCCATACTGCTTGCTATTTTGACTTATGTGCTTTATTAAACACTTGATAAAGTATATCAGTATAAGTAAAGGTATTTTATAGCTTTATCAACAAAATACTATAATATACACTAGGTCGTGAAACATCGTTTAGCTCGAACTTTGGTTAAGTCGAAATAATTTCGAGCGTCCCAGTGAGCTCGAGCCAACGAAGTTTGACTCTATATATAGCCTCATTATTTATTGCCCAGCATTTTAGAGAGAGAGAGAGAGAGAGAGAGAGAGAGAGATTATGCATTTGTGACTATTTTACTGAAACAGAAACAAAAAGAAAATACATGAAAATATCAACAGAAATTTGGAACAATAAGAGACATTAACAATTACATTTACAGGCTCGAATTAATAATATACGTGCAAGCAGAAAACCAAATATTTCGATAGAGAGGGCGTCTGTTTGAACAAATATTCAGGGGGCGAATAAGCAAAGCCCGACAATTATTATAAAAAAAATTAGGTAAATAAGACAATATAAAAGTAATTTACCGGAATAATTAACGGTAAAAGTCCTTACAAGTCATCCTCGAATCATTAAACAATACAAATCCGAACAAACGAGAACACACGGGCAAATTTCCTTCTAGCAATGAAAACGCACATGACCTAATCCAAACAACAATCAAAAGCAATAAACCCGTGACTTCGTTTCCTTATAAGAATAGATAAACTCCGGGACAGACGTACGTTTGCCCGGACTTCTCTTTTCTCATTCGGTAACGATAAAAACGGTTTGTAACTGTTCAATAAGCTGATGATAAATTTACATATTGTTTTATTCCCCTTTGTTTTGTTTTTTTAGTTTTGGTTATTATAAAAGTGTGACTTGACCTTCTATATGTTTATAAATTAATGAATGAATGTTGTCATGTATTTGTTATTGTAAACAAACTGAGAATAAAGAAATTTGAACTTGAAATTGAACTTGACTTACTATGTCGAGCGCTCGACTTATTACCTCGAGCGGTCGACTTATTATCTCGAGCGCTCGACTTATAATTGCCTGGTGAAGCGCTGGTGGTAATTGATCATCAAATCTTGTTTTTACACATTTTGTTTTAGAAAACCTTTATAAACAAATAAGTTTTCATAGAATGCTGAAAAGTATCAAACGAGTTGGCTGAAACAAAAGCCTCTGATTTATTTTTCATCTTTGCTTATCGCATTGAACTACCCTTAACTATAGGCTAATTTATAGGGGTTAAATTAAGGGCCTTTCATTAACTTAAGCATTTTCCTGTCATTTTTGTGTCTTATACTTGCTAAATCATTATGGAGACGGGGCCGCACCACCAAGATACGGAAATATGAATACGGCGATAAGTGCAACACATTACTTATTATTCAACGAAATTTTACTTATACATGTATGTGCGTAAACCACTCATTTCCCCCCGAACGTATCCCAAATCATACGTTTATGCTCGAGAACAGCCTAACGGCAACGATATCGATTGTGAAAAATACCCCCGGACCTCTAGCCTAACCTATACATGATAGGCTAGGGGTCCGATACCGGACCTCTAGCTCCACAGGCTAGAGATCAAGTACCGGACATCTATCCACTGCCATACATAATACCCCACATATAAAATACTCTACAGATGGGAATTATAAAGGCATATTGGCAAAAAAATCACTTTTATACAGCAACTCTTTTGATTAATTGATACCATTGCTTTTAATCAGGTTGTGTTATCAATTAGCCCTTTCCGATATATTCAGGATCCAGTTCACTATTTATGCTGAGAGTGTGCAGTAAAATAAGTTTTATGTTTTTGCCTTTCGCATGTGTATCCGTAAAACAAGACATTGTTTTACTAAATCAAAGTGATGTACGAATAATGCATTTTGGTGACACTGAAAACTGGATTGATCACAGTTTTTGGAGGTGAGGTGAAAATGAAAGCAACAAGGGTTTATTTTGAAAAAACATTGAGAAAAATGAGTCGAGTGCTCGAGATAGTGAGTCGAGCGCTCGGGATAACAAGTAGAGCGCTGGAGATAGTACATAATGACATAATGAACAGTATACAAAAATAACACTGTGTCCTAAAGACACCACCGTACTTTCTATAATATGACATTATCTGATTTTGAGTTGAATACTTATTGTATGATAAATTACAAGTACACTTATTGTAACACGTGTTGATTTCATGTCGTTTATGTTTCGTGTTTATGTTTAAGGCACCAACGGAAACCAACCTTCAAACATTGTATTCCCAGGTAGGCAGCGTGTTAAAAGATTGCTCCTGATCATGTGATCTAGTATGTTAAATGCATTGGTACTATTTGTAACGCAAACATATTGAACATTCTCTTGGCAGTTTACTATACTCAACTCCAAACATGTACACAGTGTATACCCTGGTCAGACA
Source organism: Macoma nasuta (assembly GCA_032359355.1). Taxonomy (NCBI): domain Eukaryota; kingdom Metazoa; phylum Mollusca; class Bivalvia; order Cardiida; family Tellinidae; genus Macoma; species Macoma nasuta. The sequence continues at coordinate 4,549 of JAULCE010008460.1, read as the reverse complement.
CGAGTATTGCTACTGGCGTGATTCTCAACAACTTGGTCTTCAACTAGCATACCAACTATGTACATGAAATTACTTTTACATTGAAACATCGGATGAAAATAAATGATATACATGTATAGGAGAAAATACCCATGATTATTGGTTTTGAAACTGTCTTTGGAAATGGAGCATTAACTCTTTACGAGTACATGCTCGCTCTCCTACACTGTGTTCAATGGTCAATCTGCTTAACCCTTTCGGCGCCAAATTTAAAACTGTCGTCTGCGACAAGTTTCAGATTTAATATTTTTACGAAATACATATCAGAATTAATCGAATAACATTTTACTTTTCCGAAATCTTAATATTCAAACTAGATATTGTTGCCAAACTGTGAAGTCTCTGATCAGACGCAGCCTTAGGAGGCGGCGTCTGATCTGTAACTTCACTTTTTGTAATGTCGACTTATGTCGCCTATGGCGGTGTGAGGGTTAAATGGCAACGAATAGCGTTTTCATGCAGTTTAGAGTTAAGCCTTTCAAGACAATCACAATTATTGGTGTAATTCTTGTTGATAATCGTCCTATTCATATAATTTGGCGTGGTGATTTAGTTTAAATATTACACATGGGGTAAAGGGTTAAGAAGTGTCCCTGTTTAGATTTACATCATGTTACACATCGACAAATCATTATTAAAGGCTGCTCAAGAGGTCTTCCGTTATAGATACGTATTGTTAGTTAGATGAAAAGACTGCAATCATTCAGGAAACAAAGACGCTTCGCCCAACATATAACATTCATAAACAACTGAATGCATGTAAGCGCGCAATTATACACTTTATTGGCAGTTGTCCAAATATAGTTATAAACAATGTACATTGAGTTACATGCACTGAAGTACAGAAAAACCTCTCATATGCGAACACTTAAAATAGCCAATATGAACCATCTTAGAGACAGGTGGTAGCATAATGCCGGTCAAAAGTAATGCAGAATGCTCCTATAGGACCTTTCCACATAACTTTTGAACTACATTAAGCTACCACCTGTCTTTAGGCACCTCCTTGTTTCTTCATTGAGTGGCCTTCTTAGAGAAGTTTAACTGCACAGTGTTTATAGTAACTATCCGGGCACATGAGTCGGCTATAAACCTTGTCGGCAAATAATACTTTGATCGTGAATAGCTTACGGGTTAACGTATCTAAGACGCACATGCAGTCGCTAGCTTTGACAAACATTTAACCTGATACAAAACGTGCAAGGCTTTGTGCACGGTTTTACATTTATCATGTTTGACCATTTATCTTTTTATCATTTTGAACAAAACTGTTTATCACATGATATAAAAATATTTTTTATCTAATTAATGATTGTGTGCTTTTCATCTAGATTTAAACCAATTAGAATCTATTTACAACACGTACTCCTGAAATGCGCTTCTATGGAGTAAATGGTTTCCTACATGTAATTATTTATCTATCTGTATTAAATGAGCAGACTATCTGACAAGTTTGAATAAACTGAATAGGTGGTGAATATAAAGATTATTTCACTTCGTTTATGTTTGGCCTTGGTATCCGCGTTACTTGATAACAAAAGTTGAATAAAAACGATTATATACAAGTAAACATTGCCAAACCTTATTGCATTCATCGTCTGGTGAGATCGTTAAATTTAATATTTCTTTTTTATGCCCCCAGATCTATATCAGGGGGCATATTGTTTTTGCCCTGTCTGTTTGTTTGTTTGTCACGTTGTTTGTGTCCAACTTTAACATTGGCCATAACATTTGAAATAATACAGGTAGAGACTTCATTTTTGGCATGCATATGTATCTCATAGAGCCGCACATTTTGAGTGCAAACATGTCAAGGTCAAGGTCATCCTTCAAGGTCAAAGGTCAAATATATAGGTCAAACTACCAATTTAAGCATTGGCCATAACTTTTGAACTAGTACAGGTAGATACTTCATAATAGTCATGCATATGTATTTCATCAAGCTGCACGTTTTGATTAGTAGCATATAAAGGTCAAGGTCAAATGTCAAATATATTGGTCAAAGTAACTTTGGCAATATCTTTTGAACTAGTACAGATAGAGACTTCAAACTTAATATTTATGTTTAGCTGAAAGAGCTGCACATTTTGAATGGTCATATGAGAAGGTCAAGGTCATTAATTAAGGTAAAAGGTCAAATATATTGGTTTGGCAATATCTTTTGAACTAGTAAAGATAGAGACTACAAACTTGACATTTATGTTTATAGCTGAAGGAGCTGCACATTACGAATGGGTCATATGAGAATGTCAAGGTCATTAATTAAGGTCAAAGGTCAAATATTGGGGTCAATGTGCAACTGGGAGCATATATGTAGTGTTTCACAAACACTGCTTTCTTGTTGTCAATATCAACGTGGTGCTACAGAGGTATTTGTCACATTCAGTTAAGTTCTAGTTAAGACTTGGTATTTTGTCAATGGCATAACTGCATGTTTCATTTATTGGAATCATATCAGCTAGACCAAAATTTGATCCTCTATTTGCCCTACCTGAATCCAGACCGTCTACATCGTTGGGACAATCTGCCCTCTTTGAAAGTGTTTTATGATTTTGTTGGAATATAACGGATGTCCTCCTAGACTATATTGCCACTATAATGACACAGATCTTATATGATTCTCTCGATCTTTATACAGGCTGCCCAAGAAGATATTCATGAACCCAAAAAATGTCAAGAATGCAGGTTAGTAACAAATATTATATATAATAAACAAAATGCAAACTATACATGGAATACAAATATTCCAATTATATTTTTACAAAAGGATGATGTGTTCAAGTTAAATTTTGACATCTTATGTGAACATTTCCAATTGTGTCTACTTTTCTGGTAATAATCGGAAATTGTTTGACTAAAGGTCAAATTAAATAAAAAAAATATAAGGAAGCAAAGTATAGTATAAGTATCTGTGTTAGAAAGTGTCTTAAAAATAATACGCAATTATTCACAGCATGCAAAGTGTTGAAAACAGGAAATTGCAGTATTGGCAGGTATACTGGCTATGTAGACATGGGCTAGGGTACCGCTATTGTTGAGTGTATCAACACACCAATAATGTTTCTTTATCAATAGTGATGGAGAACTTTAGGCTTTGGGCTAATGAAATATTGATTTTAAAGCTTCACTTTTGTTGAGTATATACTAAATACTAGGTACCTACTGTAGCAACATTTATGAACTTAGGATTTACTTTAAACTGCAGTATTTATGAATAAAATAAGTAGTTCATACCTTAACGTTTATGGAAAGGATGTGGACAGCAGACCTCTGTATGTATCTGCAGAATATATTTCGACAACAAATACATTTATGATAATAATTTGTTGTACAAACTGCTGCAGTTATGAATAAATTTGTGATTTTGTAGAACTAATACTTTTATGTTCAGAGTATTATTGCAGTCTTCTGTTCCTTACAGTAAACTGAAGTTACAAATGGACACGGAAGATGCGGAGAGAAACTTTGTACGCCTTCATACCGCGGCTGTCAAGAACAGAATGATGGACATACAGGTGGAGCAGCACTTGCTCAAAATGGTTGGTATACAAAGAACTACACTTAAATTTAACAACACGAAATATCGAATTTCTGTTTTTGTCGGATAAACAAGACCTATCCACAATTTCTACAAGCTTCGTAGATACTGACCTTTGCCCTGGTTTCAAACAGTTCTAACAATTTTTCTCATACTCAAATTTCAACAACAGAGATATCTCACAATGCGCATTTTATTATGAGCAGATAAACATGTACATGTTAAGTTTTTGATAACACTGCGTACCTTCTTGGTTTCCGACATTGAATTTACATCGTTTGAGATGAAAAGTTATTGCAAAATTGTTACTTTTTGTTGAAAAGTAAAATGATATATCATAGAGAAGATGCGAATGAAGGATATGAGGAGTCCATTACCATGACTATAAACCTAGCCTCATTCGTTGTATTTTGCACCCACCTGCACTAAAAGAGCGGGCATATAGATTTACATTTGTCTATAAATACACCCGCCTGTCCATCCGTCTGTACATCTGGAAATTTTTGTGACGCACATAACTCCAAAAGTATTTGTACTACAGAATTGTGAGTGCATTCGGATATTTTTTATCTAAACACATTTAACAAAGTTATCGGCCTTGATTTTGTGAAAATATAGAATTTTATGTTTGTGTCTCTTGTAACTCTAAAATTACTAGTGCTAGAATGATAAAACTTTGGGAATTTATTTATCAGCAGGGAAACCTGTGCACCTGGATATTTTCATCTAACCATACTTAACATTGACTGAGTTATTATGTCTCCCAAATATAGGGGGAGATATATTGATTTTGCGCTTTCCATCCGGATGTCGGTCTGTCTGTCTGTCCGTCACGGATTTGTTTGTCGGGACAATAACTCTGAGATTTCTCAATGGAATTTAAAATTATTTCACATATGCATTCCTCATCATCAGTCAGTGTGGCACGCACAAGACCCAGGTCTGTACCTCAAAGGTCAAGGTCACACATCG
>JAULCE010008349.1:0-14312 GCA_032359355.1 Macoma nasuta | reverse complement strand
GCTCTGGATCCAAGCTGTTTGAATTATCATCGTAGTCGCGAATAGCAGGCTAAGGGTTAAAGGTTTCAGTGCTATATAAGGATACGTTTTGTAGAGCACTTGGTATTTATCAGTCTGGTTTGTGCCTTCAAGCGGTAAATCGTACATTCCTTCCCTTGTAACTTAAAACAGCTTCTATAATTAGGAGACAGTTCTGAAATGCAGATTTTATCACGAACAATTAACAAGCTATGGTCAGGAGAAACTCATAAATGCATATTAAATCCACGCTTTCATGCCAGTAGCTTGAAAATAGGTATAAAAACGCAATTTCGAATTTGATTAATCTACAAAATATCCCAGTCTATTACGACCGAGCTCTACATCCCAATTTAAATAGCTCTAACTAAGCTAATTCTCACTAAAAGTATAAGATGCTGTTGTTCCTGTCGAATGCTTTAAACTTTTCGCCATAAGCTATTTTTAGACGGAGTCACATGGAAAGTATCTGGCGAAAAGTTTGAAAATCTAGGCAAAAGTGCCATATATGAATGTGTTGAAATCTTTGTAGCAAAAAAAGCATTTGCTCGTTACGAGCAAATTGATTCATTTGCTACAATGTTTTCAACAACTTTAGTAACAGAGGCAATAACATCTGATATATAGGCGTCAAAATAAGCATCTGTGGAATTATGGAAATATAACCGTAATGCAAAATCTATTAAGAAATTACTATTTCTGGCCTTTTTGAAGTTTTTTCACAGCCAAACCTGTATTGAGCGGCCGTCATAAAATATATCATAATATCTGTCAATGACAGGTGGTCACGTAATTCAAATAGGAAGTTATCATATGTCTTTGATACCACAACTGTCTCGTTTTTGAGTGGCCGCTCTATTCTAGTTTGACTGAACTATTAATATCAACCTTTTATGATTAAGTCAGGCTCCAAATTGTTTCAATGACTTATCGGAAATCTTTGATAAATGCGTTAGTTTAGAAAGAAAAACTCTCATTTCTTCCTTCCTCAATGCAAGTCGAATTAATAATTTTATTGAAAATTAAATGTAAACTAAAAACATAGGTTTTCGCCTTGTAGATACGAGTTGATGTTGAGTCACCCGAAGCTTGAACTTAATTGACCGATCGCTGACAAATCGCTTGACCAATCGGATATCGCCGCTCATTAACGTCATTCCTGTTATGACGGAGATGACGTCGTCAGCCATTTTCTCCGACATTTGAGCGTTGTTGTTTTTTGTACGAAAATGTGTTTTATGACGCATTTTTCAAATGATGAGCAATGCTGCGCGGAAAAGTGTAGCTCAGAGACGGTCTATACAGACGCCATATTGTCTGCAGGAACCTGCAGACAATATGGCGTCTGTACAGATCGTCTACCTTGTCGGAGATGATAAGAGTAATCTCCCTTGATTTAAGTGGGCGCGGCTTCGGGCGCTTCAGCGATCCGTCAATTCGTTATTCGGCTTATTAGAAATGATAAAGATACCTGTATTCACACAGTACAATGATTGTTGCAATTTCTACAAAACAGTCCCCATGGAGGCTGAATAATACATTGACTTTATGAAGAAGTTTGACTCTGCTCGTAACGAGCAAGTGCTCCATTTCCTTCAATGATCTCAATACAATTAAATAATGTCAGTTTTCTTATGCCTAGATTTTCATATTTGTCATCAGATTCATTCCTTGTGGGTTACTCTAAAATAGCTTTTGAGAAATATGGTTTACGTAGCTTGGAGGCGATAACCATCGGTGTGAGGGTGAACTCTTTCCTATACATGTGTTTATCAATCTACTTGCATAGTAGAAATATATTATGCTGAATAAGATTACCATAAATTATTAAGTCATACTCACATCATACGATACCGAATCTATAAAAATAATTGTTTGAAAACTTTTATATGCACGTGTGCTTTTGTAATTGCTGTTTTCAAATGGACATACATTATTATTAATTTGGATTGCTTTTGCAGTATTCAGTATTAGACATAACCACACATCGTTGTTTACTAGCTTCTATAATCAACTAAAAGTTGTCCGAAAAGCGCACTAACACGAGAATTGCCTAGTTGAAACATGTTGTTTCTCCAGTTCGATTAACACCAGACCAGGATATAACCCACAATAAAATGTCGTTTTGTTTTGCTTTCTCATGGTAGAAAAATATTCTGTTCCATTTCTTCGAGGAATATCGTCTATTAACATGCACTATATTGTGGCTAAATGTTACAAGAGCAGATGACGTCGAATACACACTAACGTTTAACATCATATAAGTGTGCAAAAAAGTACTATTTAAGCGTAGTTAAAACTACCTCAATGCAAGTATAGTATACATTTCCCACAATCTGTATACCTACACAACGTTTTACATCTTCTCAGATATAAACCGCCACTGTCCAAGGGAATGTCAGATATACACTTAGCCACATGTACGAGAGGCTCCGAAGTTCCACTAGTTCAACAGGGATTTGCAACGAGAGATTCATTCCATGAACAATTGGATAACACAGACAAATCTTGGCCTTCCCCACAATGGTCCTTCGTGCCATAGCATCAATTTATATCGGATAAGTCATCATCAGAATCGACATTTGCCGTAGAAAAAGTTCTCATCATGGGAATTGTTGATACAAAAGGCAAGCAGATGGCTAAATCGAACAGTTTCAGTGATGAACTCTAGAACAGAAAGTCATATAAAGAAACATTTAATCGCAATAAGAAATAAACGTTGTCATTAAATGACAAGCATTTCGGAACGACTTACAAGAAAAAAGAGAAGAACTACTTGTAAAACATGCTACAACATAGAGTATTGAAAGATAAAGCAAAAGCAACAGGATTTGTTGTGTGATAAATGCAAGTCTTTCGCCGCCAAATTTAAAATTGAGAGTTGTAACTGGCTTTTGATCAAATATTTCTTACAAAATAAGTAATAAAATAAACTTTGGCGTTTCCAAAACAATAATATTCGGACTAGACTTAATTATGTTGCAAATAAGTGAGGTCCCTGATCAGACGCCACATTCTAAGGCGGCGTCTAATCTTGAAATGCACTAATTGTAATGGTGTTTCAAGTTTCCTAAGACGGTGAGAAGGTTGAAGTCAAATGTTATGCGAAGAAAAGTGCAGTTTCATTTTCTGCAAACTTAAGTGCTTCTCATACCATGTTCGCAATTCGGAATCAATTAATATCGGCTTTTACCGTTTGGTAAGTTAAACGTTAGTTTACGAATGATCAATGTTTTATAATACCCGGTACACCTAATTAAACCAAACTAACGTTTGATTAAGATAGTCTTGTTTCAACCAATGGATTCTGCATTTACAAGGAATGTAAATATGAAACTCATTCCAGTTGGCTCATTTAATAACGATTACAAACTGCCAACCACTATACGAGGTTATCCTACACATAATATAAATGTCGTGAGATAATAGCATAGTGTGCTGCATGTCATCAAACAAACGGATGATGCAAACGCCATTTTATGATAAAGAATAATCTCGATACAGCTTGATACTTGTTCATCATATTGAGATATCACTATTTTAATATTTGACTTGAAAGATACCACATTTCCTGTCAATTTCCCTTACATCAGAGTTCATTTCAACACATTATGATTAAGAAGACAGGAGAGTAATCTTTACATTGTACATGTTCTTTTAATAGCATCACATGTATATTATGAAACACCAACACATATCATTCAAAATATTTCGTAGGAATAACGCGTGTATTCTCCCAATTTTATTCAAAGTCATTTGGTATATTTGTATTTACTAACCTTTTCACGGCAAAGGTAACTCAAGTCGAGATTGCAAAAGTACTGTCCCCGAACATACACCGCCATTTTAGAAAGCGGCGTCTGATTAAAATCTTCATAGTTTTTGCAACAAAATTTAGTCGGAAAATAAGGGGTTCAGAAAAGCCAACGTTAATTTATAAATGTCTGTTCTCTATTTCGTTAAAATGCTTAATCCAAACTTGTCACAATTTTAAATACGGCGGCGAAAGGGTAATACATAGAGCGACCGTGTCGCAACAAACGCACACTACTTATGCAGGTGAGAATACGAAGAGCTTGTTCGAAGTCTCGTCGTCTAGTTATCATTTCTAAGCCTTGTGTAAGCTTTGGTGATCAGTCTTTGATGAATGGAATATCATCTCGTTAATCAGCGACCAGGATTCTAGACTAGAACACTCCGCATGCGCTCAATTTCAAATGTACAGTAAAACCCCTCGAAACCGGATACTTTTTAATAAACAACCGATGTGTTATAAATGCAGGTGGCTGCCTAATGCAGTCTGAAATTAATATAGAAAGCTCATGCAGGAATTTGCTGTATTACTCACTGCTTGCATGAATTTATAACCTGTCTTAAAAATTACAATTAAATTATATTTCCTGTTAAGTGAACGTCCGGTTTAGAAATATTTTATAGTAACTAGTGTTGACTATACGCTAACAGTAATGCCCCGTTTCTTCTTATTTAGCCTGTTTGCACCATATTAATAAGCAAACAAAAGTTCACATAATTTGTTTTGTTGGATAACTACAATGTGGGAAGACCAACCTACTAATGGCCGTATGCACACATGGTCAAACTTTGTAGAGTACTGCTATAAGCAATACGTCATGAAGAAATGAACGTGGATGTTGTTACAGCAAATGTCGATAAAACGTTCGGCACATATTTTAAATCGGTTATGCCCTATAAGAATATGATTCGCCGGTCTCATCTTAATCAAAAGTTAGTACTTTTCATACGCCATGATCTATACGTCTTCTTCACAACGAAACCGACGCTGCTACTGGCATTGATGCAATGAACGAAATCCCTCGTTTACAAACTTTATTATTGTGCTGTGTGGATACGTGTCAAAATTGAGGTAATCTGTTAATGTGGTTTTGAAGTTCGAACTTAATTGGAAGTTCGAACAAATAAGAATATACCACGGACTTCGAAGAGTTTTGACTGCGTAACTTGTGTATAACTTAAGTTTCTTTTTTAATTTTAAAAAATGGTTCTCCAAATTGACGTGTCAATTAGTATAAAGCTAATGACATATAGCCTCCGTATTCTGTAACATTTTGGGAGTAATTAACAGACGATGAATAAATGACAATAGTGAATATTTATAATTAAGAACATCATGTACTAGTATGTATGATATGGTCGGAGTCATAGATTCGGGCTTCGCCAACTATCAAAACCCATACCAGTTTCAGCGATTTGTATGTTGTCTCTAACCTTGGTAAATACAACTTATAAGCCACCATACATTACAGAGAGATATTATATATTTCCTACTTTCACGGGCTATAGTTTAGAAAAAATACTAGTCGACTTGTTCGAGTGTCTCGTTTTCTATGACAACTGCAAAAATGTACACCTTTATTTCAGTTTGTTCACATAATATCTAATTTAAATGTGGTTATTGCTTTACAAGTGTCGCTAATATGAGGCCATACTTGCCTTTATAAAATTTAGAAGAAATGAGATTAGAACTGACGTTGTCAGTACGTCTTTCTTTCATTAACAAATAATGTACTTTAATGTCGGTACAGATGCTCCCTGTTAAGGTTACTGTTTCTTTAACACTTGAAAGATGTAATGTAAATGTGTGAAATATGTCTTTGTCATTTGGCGATATCATTATTTTGGCCTAATTAACTATTGATGCATTTTTACCACTGATTGACCAACATACCTTCGGCGGTCTCGATAACAATTTACCCCATTTGCTATTTTAAAATTCATTCACAATAAAGGTATATGATTTATAGAAAAATGACATTGGAGATAAGAAATCACCAATTTTGAATGGTTTTGAAAACATTTTGGAAAATCAGCAAATATAAGTTTTTCCACATTGTTTTAAACGTAAATTGGTTCAAAGAAGTCAGAAGGGCCTATCTATTGAGTCAATGGTTAAAAAGATGTTCTTCATATGACAAGTACGATCATTACCAATGGGACTGTTCCATGTGGTTTGATCAAGATCCTCGCAATCACCTTCCGTCTATGTTTTATCGCAAAACGTTTATGTATGACAAAAAACGGTGCATGTTTATTGTTCGAAACCATCCATGTCCTCGAATTGTTCTTCGATATATTCTAACCGTGTATACACGTTCAGATACTATGAAAAAAGACGTTAGGCAGTTTTAACCTTTCACTGCCATAGGAAACTCAAATCGACATAGCAATTAAGTACTGTCCAAGATCAGACGCCAGCTAAGACTGTGGCTTCTAACCAGGGACTGTTAGCAACACAAACAATTCCAAATATGAGGGTTTCGGACAAGTCAAAGTTTATTTAATTATCAATGTTGTTAATTCGTTAAAATTTCGCTACTTGATCCCAAACAAGTTATAGCTGAACATTTTTAATTTGGCGGCGAAAGAGTTCATACCCAGGATGCGTGTATGAGAATTCTAACGGTTACCAGGACATTATTGTTTCTCAGTGTATCTCCATTCAACATATAACGTGTTACGGGCGATCATGTGAATTCCTTTTCAAATCAGTAAGATCCATAATTGATAAGATTCAGGAAAACAAAACAAGCACAGTCGATTAAAAAATGGGTTGTTGTTGTTGTTTGTCGGGCACACGGCAGTTTGTTTCGCGTACCAATAGTCTTATGATTTTGAAGGATGTTTTAATGTTATCACAAACCCGGAAACAAAACAACGATGAAAGTAACGGTTATTTGTGAAGGCTGGGCTAATAGTCACTCATACAAGTACAACCAATGATAACATAATTTCATTATCTATTGCGACCAAAAATGTCAATGGTTAAACGCAATCAGTGAAAAAGTGTTTCCCCTTCAGAGTCCAAACATCGAGGTCGTAAAAGAAGTAGTCAGGCTGAACGGATTATAAATAAGTGTCATTTTTAAAGAAATATAAATTGCAATGCAAACGATAAAAGATCAGATGAGACAGATCTAAAATATTTTAAAGAAGTGCTACTGAAGGAATCATTTTGCGGTATTCAATTAATCTTAAAATTAGTTTAAAATAAGGCAGGCGAACTTTGACTATTATACCGTGTTTATAGAATCGTATTTTTTTTCTGATTTTAACTGTGCATTAGAGTTCTTGTGAAACACATTCACTCTTTCTTGATATTTTATTTTCTTTCCTTATTTGTGTCTCATTGTGTCTAAAGGTTTAACATATCGTGTCTAGAAAGAAATCTTCGATACAAGGTATTATAAATAGAAGTGATTGTGATACTTTGTATAAAAAAGCATTTAAAAATTATTTTTCCACTTGAATTCTTCTTTTCCGTTTCAGATCTTAAAAATGGCGCTTCCGGTGACGATAATAACAGCAACATTTCTGATTAATGCAAACATTACCTACGCTTTAATATGTGATCTCACAAACAAGGCTGGCGAACTACACGCTGTCGACGAATGTCATTCTGCAAATATTATGAATTCAGACATATCTTCTAAATCAACCTGTCCATGGAATACTTCATATGTCGCAAACCCTTGTAGAACACAATATAGTTCATCAACAGTGATCCCCGAAGCCAGATGTATATTTAAAAAGCCAGCTAATTGTGAATCCAACTGTCAGAGACAGTGTCGACATTTGTACAAGTGTACTGATTGTGGAACCTGCTTACGGATCGCCTGCATTGATGTAAGCCAAACTGTAGTACAGACAAATCTAGGGCAACCTATAGTTGGATGAAGCAGGTTGACGAAATTGATATGTTTATAAAGTAATAAACAATACCGAAACCACATACAATACACGGATTGAATTACCATACGATTGGTAGACTGCAAATTGAAATGTGTCATTACAATGAACATTATACACTCTTCGTTGCATTAGAAGTTATATACTTCTCTGTCTTGCTAGCTGTTTTACATGTGATGTATTTAAAGTGTTTGCTGGTGTATGCAATGTTTCAACATTTCGAGTTGACTATGAACGAGAAATATTCCAGTAACGTAACCTCTTTTTATACATAATTATTTAGAATATAAGTAAAACTGTTACGGTGCATGTTTTGTCGTAGATAGAAGGTTACGTCTATGCAGAAAATTATATCATATTTCAGGAATGTTCACTGCAGGGGATGCACAGTTTCTTAATACGGAAAGCCTAATCCTTCTGTATTAAGTGCAAATGCCAGCGCCATAGATAACGAATGTATTTGAATTTTTCGGCGCCGTGGTCGCCTATATGCGCCATTGCAAATAGTGCAGTCTCAGATAAGCCACCGTTTTTTTTTAAGGCGGCGTCTTATCAGATACTTTCCTTTTTGCCATATAAATAGGTATTTTAATATTTGAGCTAAAACTTGTCGCAGACGATAGTTTTAAATTTGGCGGCGAAAAGTGTTAAAATGCATTCATCCTTATTATATTACGAAGCCCTATGAAGTGACCACTAGTTGGAATCGTATTTTTAAGACGATTCTATCAAGTGGTCACTCCATAGGATTTAAAGAAGAAAAATTGAACTTGGATCAACATTGTATCATTAATGCATGCTTATCTGGAGCCATGACGATTATACCTTTTAATAAATACCTACCGGCGCAAGCGGATGATCTTTCCTGTAGACCTTTTTTTCATTTAGACTGACTTCTGGTGCAGAGAAACCGTGAACCTCCTACAGCGAATCTGGTTTGAATAATAAGAACTTGGGATTGTCTGCATTTTGTATATTCTTAACCTCCTAAGATACTCATCCAGCCAGTTCGAATGCTATTCTATGTATTGATTGTGGATAAACTAATTCTTATATACAATTGCAATTTCTCATTTTGAATGTGACGTTCTTAGACACACTGCCTGTTTTTGGGAAATGTCAAACGACTTGCTCAGTACGAAATAATTTTCCAGGATGGTTTTATAATAAATATATAACTAAATACTGCGTTTGATTTTTCTGTTTAGAATACTAGTGCTAAACAATCTTACATAGGATGACTATTATTATGTGATACATTGCCTCTATATATGAACATATGACACTAAAATATATATCTAGATTTAAACTTATTCTTTAACCTGTCTAGATTCCATTTTATTCCGTTCAATACATTGGAAATTCGGTCTGATAGACGACTCCGCAAGATCAATCAGTAAGACGTTAATATCGTTGGCAGCAAAAAAGCGCAAAGGTACAGGTACATATCCGGAATTTTTCATAAAGAATTAAACAATTTTTAAAAAACAAATCATCATCACCATTCCTTACAAATTACTGAGTATAATCAAAGGGTACCTTTCCAGTTTCTCTCCTTAACAGAAACAAGGCTGTTTTAATTTTAACGTAAAGCTTATGTCTTAAAATAGAGCAGCTCCTCCGTTGATTGCGTATGAGCAGAACTTTCGCTTGGCCTTGAAAATTGACACCTATAATAGGTAAAGCACCCACTATTGACTCGTGAGCATCACACTATCATGACCATCATAGATGCTTTTAAATACATTCAGAATGGTGAAATGCTTTCCATCTCTAAAATTGGGTCTGGAGCTACCGTATTTTTTTTAAAACAAAAAATAACATTCAACCAAGCCACACACATGCTAGTAACCTTTGAAACTACTAACCCTTAAAATAAAATAAGCGTTAAAACTCATGTTGACATTATAATGTAATACCGACCATTCGCATGAAACGTAAGCGAATTATAAGCACATGTGCATCAGTGCTGTTATATATTTGTATGCATATTGCCAATAATTTGTGTTTACTGAACCTTTACTCAGGTACCCGATATCGTACTGTTTTAATATATCCATTCTTTGTCATCTTCAAAATCTCAAAATTCTGACGAAATGATTGTGTGCATACCTGAAAGGTGGTCATTGTGTTAGAGTAGTGACGTGTAAGCAATACATCGATATTTTGTTTTGAAAACTCTGCAGCAAAAATGAATGGCAATTTGAATTAGGAGGATGGCAGGTAAGCGTACTGTTCAACGCTCCTTTTCGAGCGTACAGTTAACATAATTAAATCAATGTATGCCTAAATTTATATGTGGGTATTGCTGCACAATAGTATAAGTTATTATTGTGTTCAAGGTGACAAATAGATCGCTATTACCTGCTTTCATTGATAATATGTACAATTTGTATCAGATTTCCATGTGATATATCGGGTTTTTACCATATGTGCTTAATGGAGAAGCCAGAGATATGAGAATCAAGTTTCTACTGTGTACTGCAACTTTCATACAATATAAATTGTTTCAATATTTCTTGCCGTTATACTACATTAGTGATTTATTTATATAATATCATAACCAGTATTTTAGCTTAAAGTGAGCATTTATCGAAATAGTTGGCCACAAGTTAATCGACGTGCGTGTTCAAATAGCACAGAGTGATGTTATATTGTTTTCTTCTAAAATATGTCAATGTTATCTAAAACTCTTTATCTTACGGTAATATCACTGCCTCATAATTCGGTACTTCTGACGTACGTATGTGTCATACAATGATGTAAACTCCAGGTTATGCGAGTATATAAAGTCATGAAAGTCCAATGCCTCTTTAAACCCTGAGCTTTGATATGTTTGGTAAAAGTGCGTTTTTAAAATCATGAAAGCCCCATATCTCTGATAAACCCTTAGCAATGATATGTTTGGTAAACGTATTTCTATACTCGATACAATTGTGTGGTCGAACCATATATAGAAAGGTAAGCAGGTAATGCTATAATGACACTTTGGGTCCGATCATCTCCTCAAACAAGTTGTCGACCTGTCATGTTTCATGTGGGGAATGTGTCAGACAGCCTTGTGGTACGTCGATGGTTTTACCAAAAACACCGGTATCTGTGTATATCTTGACCTAATCTATACGTAGCCGGGAGCATTTTTCATTTTCCACAATGTTTTCAAAACTGTGATTGTTTTCCTTTCTGAATGAGTTATAAAAAGCATATGCAGTAAAGAGATAACCTATCACAAACGAATATGATGTTAAGCTTAAGTTCAGATATGCAATATTCAGGCACCTTCGATGCAATTATTTGCATGTGAAGCAAGCTATCATAGAGCAATTATATTTTCGATCGAAATAACTTATCACAGTAATTTATGCAAAAGTAATTGATACAATAAAAAGATATATAAATAGTCAAATTGGAGCTATGAGAAATGTCTACAACCACACACATACCTAAACAGAATAAATATGTGTTTATTACATTTAAGTTAAACTCGAATTTACATTACGTAAACGGTGTACAGTTTTGTATCAGTTTCGCTTCCATATACCAGTCCTACAAATTAGCATGTGTTAAAGATACATTTCTTGATTAAATTTCAGCATTTATTTACAAAATCACATAGCGCGATCACTCGTTGAATCGTCTCTTTAAGACAATTGTAACGGGTGAGCGATCACACTTTATCGATAAGTGAAGAAATAAAGATGTTGACATGTTAAAGAGCTGTCTAGAGCCCCAATATATTGATACACAAATTACGTTACTCATAAATATATCCGACCATGGCACATTTATTGCAACCGCATGCCCAAAATGAAATATTTAGGTGTCTCAATATTCATATGCTAGAATATCTTATAATTAACAGACACCTACATATTCTACATATAGCGAACACAGCAAATCACGTATATTGATGTTTAACCTTTAAAAATGTCGTCTACTAAAATAACCGTCTGTGCAGAGTTTGAAGCAATTATATAACAAAAATTACAGTACTATTAAGGAAATGTAGTTACTAGTTAGTGTAGCAATATTCCTTTTCCTACGATGTTTTCAATAGCTATCAGCTCCAGAGGCACTCATACGGCTTCTGAGACGCAACCTGTCGCGTGATTGGCGTTGGCTCAAACTACCGTCTTATTCAGTTGTTTGACCTGTCTTATTGACTTCCAATTCGATGCAACTAGTGTCATAATGAGTATCTAAGTGTCTGGACATGATGCAAACTGTTTGCAAGTATGTATTATCGTTGTCGCAAATAACGGACTAACGTAAGCCTCAATTTGTATATCAAATAAGTATATACAACACTAGGAAAGATATAAAGCTATTTATTAAACTTATCAATTTATTCAAGACTGTGATGATAATTGCAAACATCTTGGGTCAAGATCAAACGCCGAGTTACTCGGCGTCTTGTCCGGACCCAAGCTGTTTAAAACTCAAGCAACAGTTTTACAAAATTTCAAACGAATCGAACACCGTTAAATGATCAATCAGACAAGAATTCAGCGTGCTTTTTTATTCTCGCGACAGGATTAGGGCTAAGACTTTCTACTCTCATATGTCAACCTATGATATTAATGATTTAACATCAATGCAGACTTGCGCTAATTGCAAATCATCGTCAACGTTGCCTCAGACACTATCAAGACAAGATCTCGTGATTATAGAAATCAATGAAATACATTTTCTGGCTCCCATTGATAAAAGTTAATGTATTTGTTGATCGTTATTTAATGAGTTTGCTAAAAACAATGAATCGCTGTTGTTATGGGAACACATTAACTATATTTCGAACCAACGCGACTCCTTTCCAATCATTTAGACACGCTAAAGTATTCAAATGACAAATGACAATGTGTTTTTTAGCTAAATGTTCATTATTGTCCCTATAACAAATTAATGTTTATTGTTTTGAAAACACCATCCAAACTTGTTTAGTTTCAAGATGTGAAGATTGTCTATTTCGACAATTTACCAAATGTAACGACTTCACTTTCTTATGTCTTTATAACTCTTCCGGCGACGCAGTCGAATAACAGTGCCAGATTGTGAAGTCGAAGATACGACTGCGTCTTTTATAGTGGATTCTGGTAAGGGAACTCAGTTTACAACACTTTTAACCCTTTCCTTAAAAGCGCCTTTAAGCCATTTGCAACTGATTTCTTTTAAAACATAGGATGAAATGAAGTTTTTGCTAAAGCGTCGCATGTTAACGGATATATGCGACATATAAATCACATATAATCACCGATATACGTCCGCAAATCTTCAAATACGGCCCGGTAATCCCTATTCTAATGATAAAATAGTTATTACCGATAAAAGTGAAATTAAACGTTTGATTCAAAGCTCCGTAACATCAATTTATGACGTCATGTGACATTATTTTAAACTGCGACAGTATAACGTAGATTTTTATGCCGCAAATTAAGACTGATTATCCAATCAAAACGCTTGTTACAGAAAAGAGGCATTAGAATTATGATTTAATGCAACCAGTGTAGACCTATAAAATACAGCTGCTTAACGGCTTGTGTCTACCTTGTCAACTTTGGAATAGTAAGTAGCACTGTCCTCATGTCTAATATAGAAAATAAATTCGATAAATATTCAAAGACATGTTGAATCCAGACATACAAATTCATGAGGTAAACTGTTTAATAGCACATTACGAGCCGTGTTGGGCAATTTAAACGTGGTGTCTGATCAGGATCTACACGTTTTTGAAAAAAAGCAGAAGCAAATATTTCTCTATCATTGCAAACAATGCAGATTATAAGAAACTTGATTTTTATCATGAAGGCAGATCCTAAATGTAGGTCTATTTTATGAACAACTCGACAAGGCTATAATTCACATAACAATTTAATCATTAAGCCGATTGTAATACATGTACATCCATTTCGTAATTTAACCCTTTCATCTACCAGTTATTTTTAGAATTAAGAAACATAAGGCAAAATAAAAATGCCCTTTTTTATTGAAATCAATTCAGGAAATGGAGCATTTGCTTGGGACGAGCAAGTAGTTAATTACCTACAATGTTTTCAATAGCAATCATTTACAGAGGCGCTTAAATGCACTTCTGTTGAGGAAAGGGTAAACTAAAGGCAGTGTAATCCCCTAAAACCTTTTAATTGGTATGTGTCTACAGTTCAATCATTTAAATAAGTGTCGTCATCTATTGGAGCACGATCACTGCAAATAGTGCAGAGCCCTGTTTAAGATTTAATTACAAACAATTAGTTTATGTCTATCCAAATTGTGACTTACATTATGTACAACAGTATTTTGTCCATGAATAGTTTTAACAGTATAAACTATTTCCTATTCAACTTAGCTGAGACACCACCATTAGCTTTTCTGCATTTTCACACAAATTACCGTACTCATCCAAAGTCTTAGTCGATCCGGGCATAAGCAAATAGTGTAGAGCATAGCCAGATTTCAACATGTTCCTTGGGTTGCCGAGGATTAAGAGCAAGTTCAGTTTTTGAGGGTATGCGGAGCGTAGCGGAGCATACACTCAGTGTCAACAGATGTATATATACTGAAAACTGAAAACC